>CAJNOJ010000881.1:0-17938 GCA_905250025.1 Adineta ricciae | reverse complement strand
GTACTTGATCTAGACAGCTTGGAAATCGATTAAGGTAAAAATAATTAACTGAAATCGGCTGAATCCTGTTGTAATGTCTACTTGAACTGATTATTTTTGATGGAAGACAGGTACTGTTGAAAATTAAACAATATCTTTAAACGAATTAATTTTTTTATCAGTTTTATAACAGGGTTTAATCGATTAAAAAGTTGATTTTTCATTAGGTTTCGCGTGTGAAATCCGATTTTCACGCCTATTTTTCGTTGGCGGGTGGATGACAATTAGAAGAATGATTGAAAAGATATACGTCAGTAAGTTGTGACATTGCAACTTGATACTCATTGTAGATAGATAATACCGGTATGCAGGATGGTATTGGATCTAATAACGTAATCTTTGCACAATAGTTGCGGTTAAGTTAAACTTAATATTGCATTTATGCACCCCACGTATCTACTCCACCAAACACCTCATGGGAACTCGGAATTAATAAAAAAAAACATCGATAATAAACACGATGAATCACCTATAGCACTATGATAGTTAATTATTTGATTACTACTTTATTCTACGTTACCAACGTAGATGGGTATTTGTGCAGGTGATTTAAAATACATGTGTACATGTAAGATTTTGAAAGGGTGTACATACTAACCGATTCACAGTATAACCAAAATCGAACATTTTCTCTCATACGATACTGTATTTTTACAACTGAGAAGTGGGTTTGAAATATTTTTCAACAGTATTTTTTAAAAAATTCGCATAATTTCTATTGGAAATCATTGAATCTTAAGTAAAGAATCACTTACAAAGTAAAAAATTCAGAACAGTTGTATCAATCTGCCGAGTAATTAGATGCAAACAAATATTTTCATCTCAATCAATGGTAGGCTTCTATCACCTCTCTATTGATTACGTATCATAAAGTTGTAAAATTTGTGTGCATTTAAATACTGATTAGTGGAAAAACCGTATTAAACGATTTAGAATCTGAAA
Source organism: Adineta ricciae (assembly GCA_905250025.1). Taxonomy (NCBI): domain Eukaryota; kingdom Metazoa; phylum Rotifera; class Eurotatoria; order Adinetida; family Adinetidae; genus Adineta; species Adineta ricciae. The sequence continues at coordinate 16,957 of CAJNOJ010000881.1, read as the reverse complement.
ATACGGGAAAGTAGCGGTTCATATGCTCGTAACCGGATCGGATCCTACGACCGTACCCGACAATATGATCCGTGCCCAGAAATCAATTGAAAGAGTATTGGAAGCGGATGGCCGGATACGAAGTCAGATTCCTATTTCAGGAAATCATTGGAAAGTCATTGATCCCGCCGGTTCTTGTCGTACAGCTTTGACATGGGGAGTGTCGAATATTATATATGACCGGTAGACACTCATTTTCGATCCTTTTATAATCAAACATGTAGATAAGCGAATTACAATTATATGTCAGTGCATTCTCATCCTCATTCAGTTCTATCAGCACTATGTAAATGATAAAGCAAAAACAGAAGAAGATAAAACATCATAATAACAAATGACAATGCGTTTAGATAACAAAAAACGCTTACTAATGAGTGATACGAGATAGTATGCATATTTTCAAATTCAAGTCATTTTTTAATTTTTAACAACGGTGAGTACTCGAAAAATAAAATTAACATACATTAAATGAATTCTTTAGATGCGATCGATATCGATTCTTGTACTTATTACTTTTGTTTTAACGAGCACATGGGCTCGTGATATAACAATCAATGGGCAATGGAAGTTATGGAAAAATCAATATAATAAAAGTTATACCAATGTTGAAGAACGTCTTCGGCATGAAACTTTGTTTTTCATTTTAATGTCACGACAAATTCGAAAATTTTAGACGTACAATTTGGGGAAAGAATTTAAAATTAGTAGAAGAGCATAATCAACGAGCTGATCTTGGTCTTCATTCATATCGACTTGGAATGAATAAATTTGCAGATTTGGTTTGATTTTATTCTTTATTTATCTAGCATAATTTCATTTCGAATTCTTTAGACTAATGAAGAATTTGTAAAATTATTAAACGATGTTCAGAAAAAAGATATTCAAAAAGATGCTCAACCATTCATAGGAAATTCAAATATTGAATTACCAGATACTGTTGGTATGAATAATGAATTATTATGGTTTCTAATTGTTTGTTTCTAATTCTCTAATAGATTGGCGTGATAAAGGTGCTGTAGTTCCAGTTAAAAATCAAGGTCAATGTGGATCATCATGGGCATTTTCAGCAGTTGGTGCCATTGAAGGTGCACATGAAATCAAAACAGGCAAACTTGTTTCACTATCAGAACAACAATTAGTTGATTGTTCTGGGAAATATGGAAATGAGGGTTGTAATGGAGGATATATGACTCAATCATTTCAATATATCAAAGACGCTGGTGGTATTCAATCTGATAAAACTTATCCATATACAGGACGCGACGATAAATGTACCTTTAATTCATCAGATGTTATTGTTAAAGTTTGTGGATTTGTTGAACTTCCATCAGGAAATGAAACAGCACTTCAACAAGCAGTAGCTTTAATTGGACCAATAGCAACTGCTGTTGATTCTGGTGATACTTCATTTCAAATGTATAAAAGTGGTGGTATGCAGTTTTCTTATGTTTTTTTTTGCTTTATCATATAGTTTTGACGTAGTTTATGATGATCCACGATGTCAACCAAAATATCCCAATCATGGTATTTTTATTGTTGGTTATGGAAATGAATCGGGTAAAGACTATTGGCTTTTAAAAAATAGGTAATTATCATTAATTTTCAATAAATTCTATTCTTATGTATATTTTTATCTTTTAGTTGGGGTACTGAGTGGGGTTTGGAAGGCTACATAAAAGTAGTACGAAATAAAAATAATCAATGTGGTGTTGCAACGATGGCCAGTTATCCAATTTTGTGCTAAAATCATTCGATTTCAATCATAATGAATACAAAATAAATGATTTTCTTTATTAATAATAAAATAAATTCATAACAAATAATAGAAAATGATCAAAGAAATTCCTTAGAAAGACGTCAGTAGAGATAAATGAGCAGAATAATAATATCATCATCCTCACCCTTGATTTTATAAAATTTATAACTAATATGTGTATTTAAATTATGATAGGTTAATGAAATAGACCAATAAGAATAGTTGAGTAGAATAAAAGTCGTTTTTTTATTCTAATCTTTTTTTTGAAGGTTGTTTTAGATTCGGAATGTTTTGGGAAAAGATTCAGTTAATTATTTCAAAACTATATGATTTATTCATTTTATTATTAGCACATTCGAGGCGATTCGGTTGTCATACTAAAATTGATTGAGACGCTCGTTTGCACGTACAATAAACTTTTAGTAAATGCACCATCTGACCATTTCTTTCTGTCCTATCGATTTTGCACCGTACTTCTTTGTTCTACAATTAGAGTACGAGTCGAATCTCACGTCTAGCTGTATAATGAATCAAATTACTTTTTTGTTCTGTGGCGTATAGTCAAGGGGGAACAAGCGGACTTCTGTACTTCGCTGTACTTCTATATACTTCTATGTGCTTCTCTGTACTTCAATGTACTTCTACGGTGGATGAATTTTCGATATATGATATTTATTTGAGTATAGCTATAAAACGCATGTTTGAAAAGACAGAAATATCTGGAACGTTGCAGAACAAAAAAGGAGCAGCAAATCAAATAAAAACGAGTAAATTACAAGCTAAAAGAGGTCAAAATATATTCAACTTCTTGGAAGAATTATTTGAATGATTTCTTGCGAATCATCTGCTCAACAGGTTTACAATGCATAGTACGATGGTTAAAAAAGAAACACACACAAAATAAACTTTAAAAACTTGAGTACATGTATGTACTTGAATTTGTTTCAACAAAAATAATAATAAAAAGATATGTGAACAAGAATAAAACAAAATCCAAGAAGTATACGATACGATTTCAGGCACGACTCCTTTTAGTCTTTTTAGACAAAGATGACTGAGATGAACGAACACGTTTCAGAGAATTTTTTTCGGATAATGCTGCTCCTTTCGTTTCTACAGAAGGAGTAACCAAAACCGGTGATACAGCGGATGAATCAGATGAAAAAGCTTGTTGAGCAGATTCAGCTTGATTTGATCCTGGTGGCATTGGTCCAATGGATGTTGATGGTGATGAAACATTTGCTGATTGTTGAATATTGATTCTATTTTGTTCACTATTCATCTTCTTCATAGTTTTCACATGGCTGCAGTTTGTTGAACGCAAATGTTTTTGATAATTAGAAAGCTGTATTTTTCCATCTTTCATATTTAACGATATTGATCGACCACAATTACATTTAACACTAACTATAAGATTATTGTTTTGATCGTTTAATACATTTAAAATGAAATCTTCACCTTCTTTTAAATCGAATGAATCAGACATAAATTCATCTTTGTGATTAGAACACCAAAGTTTTAATAAATTCAAGAAATAACTCCGATGTTCAGCAATTGATATTACTGGTACAGCAGGTGATGGTGGATTTATTGTTTGTAGTAGTGATGTTGTCGTCAATGATATTGAAGATGGTGATGCTAATGTCACACTATCTGTTGAAATAGCTGTTGTTGATGGAGATTTTGAGGTTCTTGTTGGTTTCAATTTTTCATCGATTTTTTTTGACAATAGATTTCGTAGACAAGTAAAACTATTTTTGACTCCGGGCTTGACAATGAATGAACCATCTTCCAGTGGAAAACATATCTTTATCACTAATATTAAGGTTCAGGATTTCGCACGGATCATTCGTTAATAGAAAACATTGTACAGAATTAATTTCTTGCATTTTTAATAACAGCGATTGGTACATTCCAAGACGTTGTTCGACAAACTCGTAAAACTGATCATCAACCAGTGTTAATACATTTGTTGGTAAACTTCTAGTGTCATGGAAGATATTTTGTGAAGACATAGTTCAGATTTTTCTGATATAACTGACCTATACCAAAACACCATCTATTTCAATGAATTAAGAAAACAATTAGCTCCTGATCTTTTAGAAGAAATAAAGAAGAACCGACGAAAAATTGACCATTTGTAAGTCAAACTTTTCTCCTGTTATGTATTACATTTTTCTTGCCTGAGCAGAGTGACATCTTTATTTTAAATCTACTAATATGATCAGAAATATCATAAAAATGAGTCAGCGTTGATTATTCGGTCTTTCGTCAAACAGAGTATCTAGATTTTCAGATCTCCAGTGTGGCTCTCTCTTAGTCCTATATCAGGAAGATATTATTGCGTGATACGTTTTATATAAACTTGTTTAACATACTTTCTCTCACTTATGTATTGCCTTTTGAAATGTCAACTAATTAGAACAGTTCGAAAAATAAATTTTCATTTTAATTACAGGTTCCATAAATGGATAATCGTGATGATGTTATACCACACAATCTTCTTGCTTTAAAGGGCGATGAATTTTTTAAATGGGTAAAACAATTTGGTGGTGAAATGTTATGTGAAATATTGAAGATTCAGCTAATGGATTCTGTTGAAATGTACATAAATACTCAAAATCTCTTCGAAATACTTAAATACAATTCACCCGAAATAAATTCTTTACGAGATAAGATATATTTCAGAACAGAAACTAGTGACTATGTTCTTAAGAATGGAATTAAAACAGTCTTATCATTGTTGGCAAATGCACCAAATGAGAGAGAAAAGAACCAGAAAAGCCTGATTTCAATCAACAACAAGAACAAAGATATAGCACCATCATTAATAATAATCCTTTATTAAAATCATTATTTCATTGGTATGAATACACTAATGTAGTGAATATCAAGGAACAGTCATTCTTGGCAACATTCATTGATTGTATTATTAGTAACTTGAACAAATCGCCAAATAATTATCGTTATTCGAAATCTATTGAACAATTTGCTCTGTCGTCATATACACTAGGTGGCAAGATGACATATCAATTTGTTAGATTGAATTTATCTCCTGCTTTACCCAGTGTACAAACGTTGAATAAACTATTATCGAACGATGATCTTAAAATAAATGAGGCACAGTTTCATTTTGATAAATTGCAAGAATATCTTAATCAAATTAAAGTCAATTACGCTTTCGGTGCAGAAGATTGTACAGGTGTTATCCGAAGAATAAATTATGATCAAACAACAAATTCATTCGTGGGATTCATCACGCCACTAGTTAATGGTATACCAATTTACAAATATTATCCAACAAATTCCTTCGATAAATTAGAATCATGGTTCAGCTCAACAGAAAAATCATCTTTGTTGAACATTCTTATGATTCAGCCTTTACCATCACCAAATAATTCAACTATTCCATCCGCATTTTTATTGTCTGGTTATGGTGTTATTAACACGTATACATCAATGGATATTTTAAGACGATGGTTGTTTATATTCAATTAATAGGGTTCTCTACCGGTAAGATCATGCTTGCTTTTTACTTGTTAAAAGTATCACAACATACTCTAATTCATTCGTCATTTGGTTCGTTTAGACGGAGATGCTAAGTATCTTCGCGCTATGCGACTAGCGAGTGAATTCTTTGCATCATTACCTTATTTTAAACTACACCAGCGTCAAAACATTATTTGATTTGACAATATCAGTAAAATGGTCTTGTTTGTATCTAAAACCTAAACAGTTGCTACTGTTCTTTCAAGATCCTATCCATTTAGTGACTAAATGGAGAAATCGATTATTATCTTCTACAGCTCAACTTCGTTTTGGTCAGCAATATATCTCAATTGAACATTTAATCGATATCATCGAGAATTCAAGTTATTGCAAACTAGATCATGGATTGACTCGAAGTGATTTAAGTCCAAAAGATCGCCAGAATTTTAGCTCATGTGTCAAGATTACTTCAGATGATATGTTGTCTATATTGGCAGCTGGTGATGATACTTATGGAACATTTGTGTATTTATATTTACTAAAAAAGTCGATATCAGCTTATGTTGAAAAAACAACAAAAATCAACGAACGTAAGTGGATTCATTTTTGGGATAGAATAGAAAACTAAGATATCTCTTGTTCTCTTCATTTGTGTCCTTGCTAGATCTACAGTCTGCTTGGTGTTCCGTCTTTGTATGTCGCATGTGGTGGACTTGGATTCAACACAAACAGTTCACATTGACGACCGCGTCTGCAACAACGAAAAGAAACAGCAGAGCAAAATTTTTCATAACAAAAACAGCATATTTATCTGCTGAACTTAATGCTCATAATCTGCTTTATATAATTTTATTAGTTAAAGNGTCAATCAACTTAATGATTATGAACAAATAAATGATGACAACATTGCTGACCACGAAGATAACAATGAATATAATATGAAGACTATAAAAACGAATTTTAATAATATGAAAATTTTCGATGAAATTGAACTTTCTCGAAGAGATTCTTATTTTAAAATGAAGATAAATGATAGTTACAAATACGTTCATAAACAATCGGCGTGTTGGTTACTAACGGATAGTAATATGCGTCTATCAAATGATCGACTTTCTCGAGACATTCAGTCAAGCCGTAAAGATGATAACGGTCGTCTTTAATTTGTTTCATTATTTCCATTTTCTTCATAAATAAATATACGGAAATCTGTAACCAAATTAATATATATATCAACAATTCGTCCGTACTTCTCATGACTTCACGAGACTTCATGGGACTTCACGGGACTTCATGGGACTTTTGTACTTCGGAAGTATAGAAGTCCGCTTGTTCCCCCTTGATATATTCACATTCATTAACTGTTCTATTAACATATGTTATACAGAACATGCAAACCGAACGAAGTATATAATACCTAGCAAAAAACCTACTAGAATTTTGAAAAATTCTTCAAAGAAAAACCTGTATAGCGTAGTACATGTGCTGGTTTCTGGGAAAATGTTTTGGCTATAACTTTTTGTTACAGCAGGGGTAGCCGCTAATTGTTTCATACCTGACAGAGGTATACTTGACTTAACAAACCCACATCATTTTTATTGAAATCCTCGGGAAACACCTGGAAACCTTCCCTTGTTAGTTGTCGATGGACAAGTGTTACATGTTATACTAGATTATTTGATTGTAAACGATTTAGTCAAAGTAATTTTCTTTGTTTAGATCATCGTAAAATTTCTGATCGAAAAAATGGTTTTATTAACGATAGAGATGAATATTGATATCGAAATAGATTTTGTATTTCAAAAATTTTTACATTTGACTAATGAAAACGATTATTTTGATAGTAATAATAAAAAAGACACATATAATAAATTGACTTGTCCATTACATGTAAAAGTTATTCATGTGATGTTGGAACATGTAATCAATTTTTTTATGCAAGAGAAGAATTTTTGTACAATCAAATAGAATTACATGTCAACAGAATCAAAATTATGTTTATCTGAATAGTATTTATAATCTTTCAGCGTTTTATTTAAAATATATTGCTTGTGTTTTTAATATTTAACAATTTGACGTTCGAAATCATATTTTTTCTTTTTCTATATCATAATAATCGTAATGATCATTCTTAGGAAAATAGAATATTCCTGAAAATATGTGTTATGATCAACTTGCTTGTCAATGATCATCATTTATTTTAGTCGTTATTAAATATTTTTCTTAGAAAAACTAATATAATATATTATTCTATAGAAAGTCAAATAAAGAATCAAGAATGATAAGAGATAATAATATTCAATTATTATGTCGATCATTTTATACATTGTTATATTTACAAAGATATCTCCGAAAAGATTCTATAAGGATTTTTGTTTTGTGTAATTTATTGGAGTTTGTTAAAGAAAATTTTAATGATTATTTACTTATATATTTAACTGTCGATGAATAGAAACAAAATTTAATCGATCGTCATTTAATCTTATGTTTATTGAATTCAACAAAAACATTTCTCCACATCAATTTGTTAATGATTATTCTAGAAGAATGGACGAAAAATCTAGTTTTCTTTAACATTGTGTATGTTAAAATCAATGGAATTGTAATTATTTTCATTTTTATATCGATTGATTGTTTATTTTTCTATTTTTTATATAATATTATTATTAATAACAATTAATGATTAAAAAAGAAAAATGAACTCTTTATTGATTTATTTTTCTTAGAATTATTTGCTTTATCTCGTTTATTTATTTCATATTATTATGTAACGGGTGGTCCAGGATAAATGAGCGCCTAAGTATTTCGGTGACATCTTCCTCGTGCTTCATCTGATTGAACCAATTTTTTTTTTGAAAGACGCGCCGTTCAATTCTCTCTCAACGNCGGATGTTGTTCGGGAAAGTTGCGCTAGTTGGACGAATCGCTTGTATCGGTTGTCAGAAAATAATGGAGAATATTTGAGAGATTAGGAAATAAAGCCTTTATGTGAAATCTGACGGCGATTCTTTCAAGACAAAGAACGACTCTATAAGTCAAAAATTGACCGAGATAAAGCGAAAATAGTCAGGCGCTCATTTATTCTGGACCACCCGTTATATAATAATTATAAATTATAATAGAATTGAATTGCTTCAATAAATAAAAATGTTTAGTTTATTCTACGACAGAATTATGAATAATTTCAGCAAAGTAATTCTTTTTTTTCTTTTTTCTTTACATACTTCATCACACGGCAATAGGTTGATACCGGCTCCTATAATTCCAATGTTTTTTCTTCCTTTTTCTCTAAATTTGAGAATAAGTAATGTAATCAATGGGCAACGTTATGTTTCACATTTTATTATTATACTAAACTCATCTTTGTAATTCTATAATTTCTTTTTTTCTCTTATTTCAAATAATCGAATTTTATAGAAAAAAAGGCAATTGCAAACTTTGTTATCTCGAACATGTTTTTGATTATTTTATGAATTGAGTGTAGAAATATTCTTGAAATAATATTTCTCTATTCGACTATTCTTCATAAGGTCATGTCATTTAATAATCAATCAAAACTAATAGTAATGCCACAACCAAGTCAATTAGTTATTGCATCAACATATATTGAATTACTTTTAAATCATTTTTCATTAGTTTTTCTTATTTTGGGTACTATTGGTTTTCTTGGTAATTGTCTTATATTTCTTCATCCAAAAGTTCGTACAAATACTTGTTCAATCTATTTATTATGTAGTACAATTAGTGATGAATTAGATCTTGTTCTTAATCTTTTACCAAATTATCTTAGTATGTATGGTTATTCAATTCCATATGTAACAACATCATCTATAATGTGTAAATTTATTATGTTCATACGCACTTTTCTTCCTCAATTATCAGTTAATTTTATAATCCTTGCTCTAATTGATCGATTTGCTTGTTCATATAATTTAACATCAAAATGGTTCCTTGGATGATTGGATTATCAATGCTTTATAGTCTATTCATCGGTGTTCAAGCATTATTTTTCTATGATATTACTCCACCCCCAATATCAGTTTGTATTGCAACACAATCTTCATTGTGTAGTATACTCTATATAATAACAAGTACATGTATTCAAGTGTCAGTTGAATACTAGACCTTTTCAACTGTTCAATTATTCGCGTATTCTAGAATCCAATCTTTTGCTGCCCCCACATACCGTCAACATTTACAGAGTTCGCACAGTAAGGGAAAAAGGGGGAATTTTCGGGTACGAGCGTGCCGTTCACTTTATCCGCAACAAAGTACATGTCAAGCTTCCGATGTGCTAAAGGAACTCTCGATGGACGCTTGACGACGATACCTATTACAAGAACTAAACGCGAAGCCAGCAAACAAACAAACTTTCTTTTCTATTGATCTATATAGAACAAGAAGGCACCGAAACCCATCGCGCCTGTACATCTGACATTACCGTTTCGATCAAAACACGTTCTTCCACTGAACATAAAAGCAACTCAGCTTGCCCCGGAAAATGTCCCAAAATACTTCTCCCTAATATTCTCATGTTATTCTTCCACCAAAACCCAGACCACCCACCACTACCAACAACCTCAACACTCACCCCACACCCTCATTAAGAGAGATGCCTACTGACACCCACCTCCACACTCACCCCGGTCCGACTGTCATGAAATAATTGAATAGTTGAATACTTGAACTAATAGTTGAATTCAAGTTTCAGGTGTTACACTTATGCACTTATTTTTCGAAATATTAAGCGTAATCGACAACGAGTAGTAAGTTAATTTTTTTTGCATATAGAATAATATTTCAATACTTTTTTTCTATATAGAATATAACAAGATCTATTCGAACAAATCGTCATGGTATTCGTGCAGTTGTTGTACAAGTTTTAATTACTAATTTTCTCTCAATTCAATGGATAATTCTTTATTCTTTCGTGATTACTAGTTTACAAAATACGATTAATATATCTTTAGAACAATTTATCATTATTACCTTTATATTTCGTTTAGGTTATCAAATTTTCTTTATTAATAGTGTTAAATCGTTTTATGTGAGCACATTATCTTCATCTTTATATCGTAAAATTTTCAAAATGTCCATTAAAAAAATATTCACTTCAAAATAAAACTACTAACAATCGTTTCTAAAAACTCACTATATTTTAGTTGAGAAACAAAGATATGCATAGACGTGAAATCTTTTCTTTTTTTATTCATGCATTGAAAATCATTATTGAATCTTAGTTTGAATGTATTTTGTTTCCACATAGCCATAAAAACAGCTGATTTTTCATTAATGATCGTATATGTTTGAAAACAATTGAAACTTAGTGTACCAGTGGATCCGAGTACAACCATGAACATATTTTCCATATAATGTTCCTTTAAGAATTGACTGGTTTCAGTCAAATATGAAAGAATAATTAGAAAAAATTCTCATATTTTACAATAAACATGTAAATGTTTTGCTGTCGCATTTCTGTGTTCTATATTTAGAATTCGAGTAATGCACGTGAAGATTATTGATAATTGAATTAATAAGAAAATAAAATATACAAGATATTTGATGATATGTTCGAACTTTGAGAAAAATTAAAATAATTTAAGAATACTTTTTTTTCTTTTAATATTCAAGATTTATTATCTTTATTATTCTTTTTTCAAATATTTTAGATAATCATCAATTATTTGTAACTAATCAAAATGAAAAGAAAAAAAAATCGAAGAATACTGTACATCAAGTATATAATATAAAAAGAAAGACTTCATAATCATGAAATTTAAATAAAACATAATATTCAGAAAAAATCGTTATAATCATATAGAAAAGAAGAAGAAATTTATTATATAAAATATTTCTACAAGTTCAACAAATACGTAATGGAATTACTTGATTAAATATAGATTCGTAAAAAAAGTGCGATACTCAAAACTTACATGTCCTGTTCATGTCTTTTTAATCGACTTATTTCTATTTTGTACTTAGAAATAAAACCCATGAAAGAAAAAGATGTTCATGAAGTAATAAAAGATAATCATTCAAAGTTTATAGTTATATTCGTGCGTATGATATTTTTCAAAGAGAATGTTGTAAAATATAATTATTGGCATATAATGAATAATTCCTATGAGAAAAAGAAACGTAATAAAGTATAATATTATCTTGTATTAGATGAAAATCGCACTCGTTTTTCATTTATACTATATAGATTTTTTTTATTTAGATTGTTAAAACAAAGTCATCAGAATATAATTTTATTAGATATTTAACAACAATTCAAACAAATCTTTATAAAATTGGTGGACCTATTCTTATTATTTTTGGTATACTTAGTTCTATATTAAGTTTAATTATCTTTATGAAAAAGAATCTACGTAAAGATCCTTGTTCAATCTATTTTATTGCATATAATATTGCTAGTTTAATTATGATATATACTGTCATATTACTAAATACATTAATCTATGGTTATAATATTGATCCAAGTTCTTATGATATTCATTTTTGTCGTTTTCGTCTTTATAATCTGCTTTTATTAGATGTTTTAGGTCCATCTTATTTAATCTTAGCTTCAATTGATCGAATATTAATAACTTCGATGAATGTTCATATAAGACAGTGCAGTACTATTCGTTTGGCTTATTTAACTATTTTCTTGACAACAATCTTTTGGTTATTGTCAACAAGTCATACATGGATATTTTCTAGTATTACAATGATTAGTCCTTATATAAATGTTTGTTATTTTCAAATGGATAATTATTACGTATTTATAAGTTATTATTCATCTATAGTCAAAGGTATACTATGTGCTTCATTAATGATGATATTTGGATTATGGTCAATTAGAAATGTTCGAAAAAGTTCACATATTTATCAAATGAATGCTGTTCTATCTAGACAATCAAAAGATCGTCAATTACTACGAATTCTTCTAAATGATATTATTATTTATTTTGTTTTTAATTCAATGTTATCAATTGTTTTGATTTATGAACAAATTGTGAAATCTTCGTCAGAAAGTATTAGTTTTAATCAACTTCGTGTGTTTTATCTTATTGTTGGTAGTTTTATTTGTTACATTCCATATTGTATAGGATTCTATAATAATTTATTTGTGTCAAAAAAATTTCGAAATTTAGTGAAAAAAACTTTTTTTAAATAAATATATTTTTGATTATCATGAATAATGATGAAACAAAAAAAAACATTGTTTGAATATGTCAATAGATATTGATCTTTCATCAAAGAAATCATTGAGCAATTGTAGGAAATGCAGTAATACGAAGTCGTGCAGCACCCATCGGTATTAATGTAACTGATTCGTCTGTTTCTTTGCTTTGAACTGGTGATTGTGGTAATATTCCTACAACATTTTCTTGATCTGCTATCCATTCTGGAATACGACGTGCTCGAGCTTCTATATTTAATGGAATGTTTTCTTGAGTAAATATATTTTCTGAATTATTTTTTCTTGTTTTTCGTTTTATTTTCCATTCATTGCTACTTGATAAAAGTAAACCATAATTCCAATTTGATTTTGCTATAACTTCATATTCTGGCCATTCATTTGTTCCACCAATACGATTATATTGCTCATTGATAGCTAATGAAAATGCTAAAGGACCATAATGAATCGAAACTGAATTTTTATTATTTTTCCATGTTTTTGTTGTCAATTCTAATGGTAATGTTAATTTAACAATATCATCATTTGTCCAAACACGATTGATAATAATAAATGAACCGTTATCTGGTGTTTTTTGATTAAATACAATTCGTCCATTGATGGTAACTGTTGGTGGTTTATTACACCAATCTGGTATACGTAAATAAAGTTTAAATTGTGTCGGTGTTGATAACTGAAGATGAAATTGAATATTTTCATCAAACGGATAATTTGTTTCTTCAATAATTGTTATTGGCGTCTCAGTATTAACACCAACAAATGCTGTTACTTGACATGGAACATATAATGAAGCACATAGACCACCATCGTACGTTGCTAACCATGCTTCTTCAGTATAATATGGCCATCCAATACCATAATTATGTGGACAACAACGATATTGATGAACACCTGGTTTATAAGCAAGTAAAGGAAACCAATTATCAGCAAAAGCACTTTTTGTTTGATCATCAAGTTGAATAGAATTTACACAAGTTATATAATGTGTTCCACGTGCAACAAATGGATCAAATGCTGCTGGAAATGAATTAAATCCTATTGTTTCACATCGATCAATCCAATAACCATCACCTGTAACTCGCATAAGCATTTGAAAGCTATGCATAAATTCAGCAAAACCACATGTTTCAAGACCTTGTCGAGGATCTGTATAACCATAACGACAACCTTCATCGCCAGCAACACCTCCACCTGGAAATTGACCAAACTGATAAACAAGCTCTTGGTATCTATCATAAGTAACTTGAACTAATGCAGGATTAGGTGGATTAACAACTAATGAATAAAATGCTGGTTCACGAAATCCTTGAGCAAAATTCACATTATGTAATGTTGGTGTCGTATAAACCCAATCAACTGTTATTTTATGAATTCTGTTCATTAAATCAAGCAACCAATCAGAATCAGTTGTTCGATTATATAACCAAATAATATTAGCAAGATCTTCTGCCCATCGAGTAGCACCCCAACCACGATTAAATGAATCATCTGGAGCTTTTGCTACAAATTGAAACCATTTTAAAAGGAATGGAATAACACGTGCATCATTTGTATATTCATACAACGAACGAAACATATTTGAAAATAACATTGCAGGCCATAAATCAGGAACACCATCAAGTGATGTACGCATATAATTTGGACCAAACCATCCATCCGGTTGTTGAGTACTTAGAACTCCATCCATCCAACGCTTAGTTATTGCTAAGACGTCTGGATCACCAGTAACAAAACCAAGTTCAGCAAAACCTCGTAACCAGTACGGCATTTCTTCCCATGCTGTTTTTGTTGGATCAATCCAACCACAATTATCATAATTAAGATAATCCGATATTTCATAAAGTTTTCCATTTAAACCATTGATTTGTAATTTTAATTGACCAAGTAACCAACCATTAGCCTTCACTGCACCTGGTGGTAGTTTTTGAAATGGAACTGGTTGAAGTGGTGCACGATTTTGAATATAATAGGTAGTGGAAGCGGCACCTGAAGGTATTTGTACACGTTGAACGACCTGAATACTCATTTGAATGATAGATATCCACTCCTTTACAATGATATTTATATACACTATGCAACGTACCGAATATGTCGAGAATTTAAATTAAAATAGATATAAATAAAAGTGCGCGTATCATTATCAATAGATAAAAACTACCATTCGTTAAAAGTATGATATTATATTAAACCAAATAAAGATAAGTTACGTAAGAAAAATTTTCCAGGGCCGTAAAGATATGAGAAGGATGAATATACTCACACCTTTATTATCAAAGATGTTTGCTGAATACACACAACGGTTCTCTATACAAAAGAAAAATATGAATGAGGGTTTCAAAGTTCCTATTAAACCCGAAACCGGTTCGATAGTTTGCAATCACTTTAAATGATAAATCTTTTGCAAGATATCAGAGAGTTTTTACGATACTTCTGTCAAGAATTCAATGGCAGTGACAAGATTATTTATAATAACATTTCTAATAGTTTAATTTCGTTTCAAAAATACTTCGGTTTTCTCGCGTCATTATTCCTTAGAATAGACAATGATATATGAAGGATCGTTAGTTTATTTTTGGTTTATATGCGTCTATTTTAATACGGTCATATTGGTATGATGTCTCAAAGCCGTTTGAATGTTACAAATTTCTCCAGCACACTCTTTTCTGCCGTAACCTTAACTCCAGGTACCTTTTTCGAGCCAAATACTTTGTTTAATTTTTCATATGCTGATTCTTCATGGCCAGTGAATATCAGGCATGTTTGTGAAAAATTGAGTTGTCATACTTCATATATTAATGGTGCACCTGCCGTGCTAGGCGAACTCTCATTTAATCGCTTCATATCAGTGACAATGCGAAATGTGTCGCTGTTCTTGATGCGCTGTCCAAATTCCGAGCGAAGAAATGCCAATGCTGATTCTGTATTCGATTTTGGAATGAAGTGAACATTAACGCGCGTTCCTAACGTGCTTGCTTTTTCCATATGTTTTTTATTTTCCCAATTTGCATCGAATATATTGTCATCAACCTAAAGCACGACATTTTTGCATAATCCGAGTTCAACCTATGATGTAGAAGCAATTTTGTTAGCAAGCATTCTAGGATACTGAGCATACCTGTCTCAATCATATGTGATGTTGTTTAAAGTTTTCATTATAACTCTTATGGCAAACGAGAAATGATGAGTGAGGTAAAAAAAGAACTTCATCTTCTAGTTGGCGTGATTTGGTTGATTTAGTTTTTGTTTGTTTACTCATTGGTTTTCTCATGTATTTTCTAATATGTCGGGCTGGTTTTGCACCATGTGATAAAGTTTTGGAATATTTATTTAAACCAGTAGTTCAACGTGTTCAACAACAACAACAGCACCCTCAAAAAACAACCGAACCATCAACAACAATAGCGATAGAATTACCTCTTCGAAATAAACAGCAGCAACCGTTACATTCATCAATTTCGGATGATTTTCTTCGGTACAATGCTGGCTATCTGACCGAATAATGATGATTTCATGGAAAATACTTTTGATTAGACTGATGTCTATTTGTGTGCATGTTTATCATCTTTTTTTTTATTTCATCATATCCAATTTCACTTACTATTCCTATTATTTATACAATTTATTTATCACTTCTTGTTCTTTTAGATATAAAACTGATCGATTCTATTATCCGAATTCATCTCCGAACAACACGGAACTACTTGGCATAATATCAAATCAATGATATCATTGTAAGTCTTTTACTTTTCTTGTCTAAATTCTTTTCCTTTCTAGATGAATATAACTCTTATGCACTTCTAATTCATTCTTGAACAGATCATCAATGTCTGATCCCAAGAAGAAGGTAAATTGAAAATTCCCCATTTTTCTTTTGGCACGAAGCCAAAACCTTTGTATTTTAGATTGAAGGTGAAATTGATCGATTCGATGATGTTTTCCATGGTCATGGCGATGATATCGATGTCAAGGAGGATGAGAATATCGATTATGATCGATTCTTTTCGAATTTTCATAAAAATGATGATACCAATATGGAAAATATTGATTATGAACAGTTTTTTACAGAGTTTTATTCCAATGAAGAACATAGGAAAAACGAAACTATTCCGACACAACAACAACATCAGGTCGATCCAATTCAAGTAAATGACATTGTTACGATTGATTTAACTACTGAAGAACAACATTTATCTCAAAAACTGTCTCAGTTATCTGCAGCTGATGAACAGCAAAATCAACGAAACGAATCCACGACAGCAACAACTGAGAAAAAACGTTCGCCACTAACACCATCAACGCCGATAGCACCGGCGAAAAAACTGAAAGGTGACATCATTGAACAAACATGTGCTAGTAGTGGAAGTAGTGACGACGTTATGCCAGAATATTTATCCGAATCCAATCAAACGTTTGCAACAATAATCGATCCAGTGCTTCAAACAAGTGCTAGTGCAATTCATATAGGAGATCTACAACAGATTGCTCTACTA
>CAJNOJ010000880.1:0-18147 GCA_905250025.1 Adineta ricciae | reverse complement strand
ACCCTCCTTTCAGTCGAGGGAACTACGTAGACCGAATACTAAACTTATGCTTCAAAAGATGAATCGCAAAGACTACTAGCATTTTCTATTGAAGTTACTGCTTCTGTAAAAGCCCTTCTTCAAATCACTTTTTTTATTTGAATAATACACCATTGTTGATTTGCACTTGTGCTGTTCGGTCTTCTAGAGAATACTCGAAAAATGGTGGAAGAAATATTCAATTCATTTGGCATCGTGGTTGCTGCTAATCACCCAGGACAATGGTTCCTGAAGCAGGATTCCGTGAATTTCTGACAAAATCCCTGAGGAAACTCGCCATTTCTGAGCGGAATCCGCCCGGAAAATGCCGGGAGTCCGACGGAGAAATGCGGTAACCGTTTTCGTCACTGATAATGGAGCAAATATTGTCGCAGCATTTGATGTAGAGGCTCATCTGCGATGTGTTTGTCACTGCCTCAATTTGACTGTGCAACAAGCAATTGAAACTGTTTCCACGCTCAAGCAAACTATTGATGTCTGCAGTTATGTTTTCACTCATTTTAAACATACTGATCTTCAATCTTCATTAAGAACAACATTAAAAAAAGATGTTGATACTCAATAGAATTCTATCGTCGAAATGCTTCATTCGATTCTTCTCAACAAAAAAAAGATTAGCGAATTGCTAAGCGAACGAAATAAGGATCACTGGATCACTTCGATCTCTTTTCAGTGAACTGAGGATTTATGTTCGGTGCTATTGCCTTTCAAATTCGCCAGTGAAGAACTGTCAGCCGATAAAAAAGCAACTCTTATATCTTATTTTGTTTTTTTCTCAAGAGCTTCAAAGTGAGTCACCCCCTTTTCCTTTTGAACAACTTTAATTAACAAATCGATCATAATTAATGCGTTTCTTTCCTAGGATATTTGTGCATCCGATAAGAATGACTTTGGTGAAATTTCCAAACTAAAAAAGGCATTTTATCCAAGCTTGATGAGAAAGTCTGGCTCTCGGAATTACATTACATCGCAACATTTTTTCATCCAATCATAAAGTTTTTATCGCTGAGTCATCTTCTCTTGATTTGCTATATAAAGATCAATCTATTTTCTTTCACTTAGTCTCTTTCATCTGCCGAACGAAAAGAAGTATTCGAAGGTGTTCGTCGAATGTGTTCAACCTTAGGTAGCAATGAGGAAGTTGGTCAAGAGCAAAATCGTTCGCCAATTTCAACAGATCGTCCCACGTTGATCAAAAGAAAAACAAAGAAGATGAAGAAAATGCGCACTATGTTTAATATATAACCATTGTTCTTCAATCCTACGATGATATTGATGAAGTCATGGAACATTTTAAAATGAAATTAACGATCGGCGAAAATATCGATCTGTAATTTTTCCCAGGTAGATTTTTTAACGAGATAACAGTTTGGTATTTCTTTGCTTAGTTAAAGTGCGTAACTGCATGTTCTGTTTTCTCTCATTAGTTTTATATGCATAACTCTCTCTTAAGCATAACATTTTTTATGTGCATTCCCTTTCTCGTCTTTTATCTCTTTTATCTACTTTCTATTTTAAATTTTAACCTTTTTCTTTGTAAGTTCATCACTATAGCGTATAGAATTGTCTTACTCTCGCTCAATGTTTGTTTTTATGCCAAGTAACTATGCTTGATTTCTTGTACGCAATCATCTTAATATTACAAAAAGTCGTGAGCGCTTTCAAGCGAAACGACGTTAGGAAATAAATCGAAGCATAAACAAAAAAAATTTTCTTCGCTTAGTTAATTTCTACGGTGACTTTATGAAGAGCATTTGTTTCGTTTTTAGACTTTGTCGTCTTGCTCTCGCTCTTCTCTGCGTCTTCGCAAGTTCGGCTGCATCAGAGAGAGTGTTTTTGGAAACCGGTCGCCTGTTAGAAGCTCGAAGACAACAATTGTCACGGAACTCAGAAGATTTTCTTGTCTTTATGAGAAACTGGTCGAAGTAGACTTTCACAGTTTGTATCTTTCTGTATTTATTTTTAATCAGTCTTGTTCTTACTCTCACTCATTTGTGATTTTATATATCCAAGAGATTTCTTCTTGATATCTTTTCTGTTTATGATCTGGTGTATTTATGATCTTCTTTACTTATGACATTACTATTAGTGATCCTTTATTCTTATGAATTGATCTTTTGGTGATTTTCTTACTTCTGATGTTGCTATTAATGATCGTTTTTGTTTTGTGATTTGGTCTATTTATTGTCTGATTTGCTTGCATACTGATGTGAGGTGCACCCAATGCGAAGTTACAGTGCATCGCTTTTTCGGCTCGCTCATACACGTCCGGGTGTGGTTTTTGACGCGGATCACGAATCTGATCTTATTTTTTCATTTCGACCAAGTTTTTAAAGAGAAAAGTGCGTGACAACTAGAAGGTGTCTATATGCATAATTAATTGTATTTCGTAAAAGGCCAGCGTTCTGCTTGTTAGCATTCCTCTTTTTGCTCTGGCCGTCATCATTTTCAGATTCCTCACCAAAAATTGACTTTAGAAAAGTTGTCTAAGACTCTATCCTTTATTACGTGTTCAGTTTGAAAATCAGTGGCATCTCCTATCCTTCATGATGCTACTCTTTACTGTTGCAACCCTATCTAGTTTTTCATCAAAAGACTTTTGGGTTTGATTCATATATCATTCAAACCGCCTTTCGGCGGGCTACAAAACTATGTATCGCTTTCCCCTATTTTCTGCTTCTACACGAAAAATCCTTGGCTTGACCTTTGAAATTCGTTATTCAAAGGGTACCAGATTTTCGAGTAGAGGTCATGGTCTAGTCGAAATCTATTCAGTGAAAGTTCAAATGGGCTAAAAATGATAGAGAACTCAGCAGAAGTGATTTCAGAACATACAGCGGAACTAATTCAGTCCAATGAATAAGTGTGTTGTTAAATATATGTGAACGTTAACGATAACAATGTTCAATACAAACAGCGCAGCAGAAAAAAAATTGACACATGAGATAAATGTTTATATTATTCAATGTTCGTATTTGTAATTCTACGATAGTTAATGATATCTTTTTTGCACAATCCACTAAAATACGATGTCAGCACCTCGAGATAGCTTTTACCCTGTCCATAAGCGTGGATCGTTCTCTAGAAACGACGAAAAAGTTTCATATGAACTTTTTTGTCAATAAAATGTTCTTTAGATTCGCGCAGAAGGGAAACCAAGCTTTGAAATGTTTGATAAGTCTTTTTTCTGATGTAAGTTTTCGAATGGCACCAATAACCATCGATAGGATTCATTTCGCAATGGAACTTGGGAACGAAAAGAATTTTGACGTGATAGTTGGCAGTCAATCTTTCCAAATTAGTGTCCTGTAAGTCGTGAATAAGGTAGAACGAGGAGCTAGTTTCTCTGGATAATATGAAAATTTGTATGGCACTTACAGGTTTGAGAGCTGGATGATCTGATAGCAACGATTTCAATTTGCTAGGACTGCGCTTGAGGGTGAGGGACGTTCAGTTCTTGTGCCAAAGTTAATAAGCCTTTGCTCTTCCGGTCCGTGCCATAGCATTCGATTGTTCGTTTTGCATCCTGCTGATCGATAAAATCAATGTGATCAACAGGACTCTGGTCACAGGTCTCATTCCAAAATCATGTAAGCTGAATTCGGTCTTCGTATGAGTCCGAGCGTTGTCAACAAGGCACACGAATTGGTGATTTTTGTTTTCCTGCTTGAAAGGCAATAACTGGAGGAGACGTTCGAATTGATTAAGAATGTTGTCATTGTCGAAATAGCAGTTACCACCGACGTGAATATTCGCTGTGGCACTGTTCCTTTCATAGAATATATCATCATTGGTGTTCAAATCAGGATATTTGTTCACTGCTTTCCGATATTCGTCTTCAGACAGTGAAAAAATGAACCACTTGGATGCATCACCAAAAACTCAGAACACATAATACTGCGACCTTTGCCTTTGTCATAAAAAGGTGCATTTTCCGATATGATCCATCTTTTTGCCATAGTTTCACCAGATTTATACGTACTTTCATGATGACCTGTAGACGGAACAAAAGCGAATATTAAACAACAGAGCATTTGAAGAATTAATTATGCAAGGACTCACACAATAAAATTGTTGTCTGGACAATTGGAGCCTGCCAATATGGAAAATCATCTGTTATTGAATAAAATTTATTCTTTTCCTCAAGAAAATACCTAACAAATGGGTCCAGTACACTTTGCCGACAATGATTTTACTGACAATCACTTTACCGACAACGACTTTACCGACAATCACTTTGCCGACAATTACGTATTTACTAACAACTTCTTTTGTCAGCATAATATTTAGAGTATCAGCCTAAATCATACATTATAGTAAACTTCGCCACGGTTATCGTCACCCTCATATGCACCAGAGAACTGTGAGTCCATTTTTTCGGATCCAGATCCGGCACCACAGACTTCTCATCAAGAGATATCATACTCTGTGTATAAAGAAACGTAAAAGAATAAGATCATGCCTAGTTTTTATTAGTCATCACTGGGAAGACCTACATATTTATGCGTGTTTCACTAGTAGAAGGTTGCAAGTTTATATTTTTTAGACCAGGACGCGCCTGAATCCATAGGAAAGGAAAAAGGTTGGGGCCAGTCCTGATCGAGGTGCGGTTGACCCGCTACTCTCTAACCCAGACCTCACTCTCATCTTCACCTACACTCACACCTATACCTATACGCACACCTACGCCCACACTTATACACTTGCTCTCACTCACACATGTATTTTCATTCTTATGCTTAACCTCCACCTACTCCCCACCTATACTTTCATGTTTATCCGTGATTTTCATCCTCACCCACCCCTACCCGTATCTTCGCCCCAACCCTTACCTATACCCTCGTCCTTACCATTACATATACTCTCATTTTCACTCTCATCCACACTCTCAAAACAATGATGAGAAAATAATTTGTTCGTAAAATTTTAATTGCCGACAAAATGATTTTCGGCAAACAGTACCCGTCGGCAAAATGGCGTCGGTAAAGTGGTTGTCGACAATAGGGATGTAACGGTGGCTGATCTTCAGATAGGCCGGTGAGAGCTTGAAAAGCTACTGTGGGAACCAGTTTTCTTACCGCTCTATAGAAATTGGTGTTAAATGAGCCAGATAATAGTATGACACCGGTCAACAGAATCGTTGTCCGGTGTACCTACCGATATTTCAGCCAGTTGATATGAGGATTCAATGATAAAAGATATAGTGAAGCCAGTGGGTATATGAATAACCCACAATGTCGAACGACGTCACCCTATTATGTGATTCACGTAACGCCAATTTCTATAGATCAGTAAGAAAACCGGTCCATACCGTAGCTTTTCAAGCTCTCACCGGCCTATCCGAAAATCAACCACCGTTACATCCCTAGTCGGAAAAGCGAATACGACCCATTCGGACGATCTTTGTCGTCAGCAGATAATCTATGCAGCAAACGGTGGAAGTAGATTATAGTTTCGACGTAATCACCAGATATTTCAGCTACAAACGATATTATGTCCGACACTGTCAGCATTCAACGTTTGGCTTGGAATGATTCGCGATGTATTGCACTAAGAATGACTATAGCAGAAAAGGAAAAGTCAAAGAAATATCGGTTCTTATCATTTAAAAAGATATGAATACAGATACTCTTTTCCCCTACTTAATGCTCACTTTAAAATTTTGTAGATAACTAAACTGACCTCTGTATGAATGACTCCAAACGAATGCACCAAGTTCATATCGCACATGTCGAAGCGACTTTTGTCGTTGATTAAATGTACTAAACAGCCCATCGTCGGATTCTTCGATTTCACTGATTAATCGTTGTAGTTGAGAATAGACTGCCTCGTGATTGTCTAGTATTCCAGTCAATTTATCTATGGTTTTATAAGAAGTTTTAAACGAATTAGCCTCAATAGTACCTGTGACTTTGTTGGCAATACGTAAAACGAGGAAAATTGATTGTACAGATCGATACTGAAATATTCGCGAAACGTCGATAGCATCAGTAGAGGGTGTATGAAGATCGATCTGTTTGTCATCGGCGACAATAACTAGTATTATGGTTTCGTACGATTGTGCTCTCTTCAAATATTTAATACATTTTGATCCCGTTGCATAGCGACTGATGAAACAGTTTTTGAGAGCACTTAGACGGGTAACTGTTTCATCACTTTCATGAGAAGACCACAATTCAGAATCTTCAAACCAAATGAGAGTAATACCACTGCGCGTACTGACGATAATCGACGTAATGGAATATTTTCGACTCTTGGACTGGTGGACGGACAATTCGTCGCCAAAATAATTAATTAGAGGATGTTAATCATGTATGTAAGACAGATGAGTTTCTATACAAAGTCGTCTCGTAATTGATACTGATTGGATTTATTGAAAGAAAATACAACACAGAAGAAATACAAAAAATATCTACAACAACATATTTNNATCTTTTCAGAATACTTTTAGAGAATTGGTTTTTGCCATCAACAGATAACACAATCATTCACCTAGCAATAGTTTATTCATTAATTGAAGTACAAATTCAGTCAATCCAATTAAGAAAAATACAAATTCTTGTATAATAATTAGTTGGCGACGAATTGTCCTAGTGCCCTTGGACTATCAGATTAAGGCATGAATTTTTATTTTTGTTCCGGTTCTCTTCTTATTCATCTGAAGAACGAATTTAATTTCGTACCATGAAGTCTACAAGCCTAATATTTAAATAACATCCCATATATTAATCAGTTTCAGGCGTTGCAAAAAAGATAAAATCTTCTAAAGGCCACGATATTCTCTTTTACTTTCATTCAAATTGAGAGAATAAAAGAAAAATAAAGGGCATTCAGTATTGAGAGCGAAGGTCACGAAATAGAATGTTTTTTCATTTCTTCGCTCTACGACTGCTAACAAATATTCATATTTTTCGTTTCTGACTCATCTTATTTTTTATGATTCCCTGTGGGTACTTCGACTTTATTGGGTCGGCAACTAACTTCTTACGCTTTTCTAAGTGTTCTAAAACATTCGAGAAATTTGAGTGCTTTTACTTTATGAATTCCGTCTGGGTCACAAAGCAACGGAAGCAACCATCAATA
This sequence comes from Adineta ricciae, assembly GCA_905250025.1. Taxonomy (NCBI): domain Eukaryota; kingdom Metazoa; phylum Rotifera; class Eurotatoria; order Adinetida; family Adinetidae; genus Adineta; species Adineta ricciae. The sequence goes on along the minus strand of CAJNOJ010000880.1, from coordinate 11,025 downwards.
TATGCCGCGCGATGAGTGAGCATGTACTCTCTATTTGTACGACAGAATATTGGTTGAATCGCTTTAAGAACGGTAGCTTAGAGCTCGACGATTTACCACGGCCCGGTAGACTACGGGAATTGGATGTGGATCTCTTACAGCAGCTTATCAAACAAGACCCTCGATTGACTTCACGGTGTTTAGTAGAGCAGCGTGGGTGCTCTCATACGGCAGTGGAAAAACATCCGAATGAATGAGGCAAAACATGAACATATGGAGTTTGAATACCCCATGAGTTATCACCACATGAGCTTCAACGGAGAGTAGATACTTGTATGGATTTAATGATATTTCACCGCAACTATCAATAGTTCTACAATTTTATCACTGGTGATGAGACGTGTGGATTGTATATTAACCACATGCACGGACACCAGTGACTAAGTCCTGGTCAAGCAGGTATAGCAACAGGCTGATCTACACCGAAAGAAGATGATGCTGAGTGTTTGGTGGGTGTCAATGGAACTATTCACTGGAAAGTTCTTCCAAATGGTTGTGCCATCACTGCTGATCTCTACTGTCAACAATTGAATCGGGTTGCCGAAAAACTCAGGGAAAGGTAGGATCGCGTTTATTATTTGCATGGCAATGCTGGGTTCTGTGCTGCAAAGTCGACCTGCGAAAAATTATTGAACCTCGAATGGATTACCATTCCTCATTCGCTTTATTCTATTTGTGTTAGAGCGTGAGCGACGAGCCATAGATAGTAGTGATGTATATATAACTGAAAGCTGGTTGTAGTGTTGACGTTAAACAATAGCAATAAAAATAAAACTCTTGAAAAACCGGAAAACTTAGTTGCCAACCTAATATATGGTTCAAGGAGGTATTTTTAGAGATAGCGCTTCAGTTTTGCTTTAACGTAAGGTATAGAGTTGTTTGAAGTCATTTGATAAAGACATATTTCTCAATTTTTCTGATACTTTCGTGATTATGGATAGTTTCTATGTATCGTCGAGTTAATCACAATAATTATAAAGATGTAAACAAAAAATTAAATCAACTTAAAAAAATATTATAATGCTATCTCAGAACCGGCTAAAAAGCATGAATTCTTACCTTCCAGGTGGTTACGATTATCGCATTAGATTCCAACATTAAATTCCAATAGTATTAAATAAGTGAAAACAGAAATGAGCCGCAAGCAGTGTACGCCGTTTTTTATCTTTTTTTCTTCGTCGTTTTTATTCTCATTTTTCTATACATGCGCTCCTGTCACGGCACATGTGCATTGTTATAGAAGCTGACGGCGATAGCTCTTCAAATTATTCTCGGTAATTGAAGGTAAAACAGATTAATTTATCTTTGTTTGAGAAGAAATTAATTCAATGTACGAAATTTCAGCTTTCCCGACGCGTTTCGTGTTTCTCTATTTTTGTAAAATAAATAAACACTTATCAGGATTCTACAGAACTAATGGACGCGCGAAAAAAAAGGAGGATGTGGGTGTGAGATTAGCTGTTGTGATCTAGATTCCACTTGTGAACCAATAAAATACCAAGACATATTTCAATTAGCTTTCACCATCTCATCAGTTGTTTTATCTGACTCAAGAATGAGAACTATATTCGAATGGTTTGCGGATTTTTCCCACTCATAGTTGAAAGCCATGGCCGCCATTTACATAATATTCAGTCGAGGGTAAGGCGAGTGATGTGCAACGAGTACTATTTATTTATATCAACAGCATTAACGGAATGACACCGTCTCCGTAATCTGGTAAAGGCTCATCATATATAGATGAAGGAGAATGTTTTTGAAAACCAGCCTTTCGATACAATCGGAGGGCTCGTTCATTATGAGATTCTGTCAAAAGAAAAATAAATGGACGCCGACGCTTTCGACACCATTTGATCATTTTTGTTAATATACGTGTTCCAATTCCAAAACCTTGTGCAGATTGAGAGACACCAAATAAAATCACATACAATCCACGATGTGAACCAATGTCACTAGCCAATGCACAGCCAAGACATTGATCATTTTCATATGCACACCAAATATGGGTGGCACTATCAATAGTTACACGTAAAGTTTCTTCTGTATGAGCTGGTTGAAATAATGGTAATAAAACGTTTTCTATATCATTTACTGGATAGTTTCGATCGCGGGAAATTCGTATTAGACGACCAGACAGTTGTTTTCCTTTTTCCGAAGATGATAGATCCATACTGTTGATTGCGTCGTTATATTCAGTTGTTTTCATTTATGTTGTGTGATAGATACACAAATCAGGAGAGCAATTTCTTTCCATATATTTCATTCATTGTAAATTACAGTCCATATTTCCACACTAGGCCAGAAACGTAGGTCTAATATAGGAAGAACGAAAGAAAAAAATATGACAATAATTATTCATTCGTGTACAGCACTGTGCAAAGTGTTGTCTGTAACGGTAATGTAACGGATGTCACAAAATGAAGGAACCTCTCAGTATTTTGTATATTTTTCATCCATAAGTCAAGAAAAAAATATTTTTTTCACAAAAAGATTCTCTGTCAAATTCTCTACAAAATGTGTATATTTTTGTTGTTTAAAGATTTTCCATTCCGATACAGAATAGCGTACAATGAATTTGTTCAAAAAGCGTAATTTTCAAACAAGAAGTTTTTAGTAGATCGTCTGAACAGAGATGAGACAAAAGAATGCAAAGTATTTAGAAAACTTTCTTTTTAGATGAGACTTTTTGTAGCGCGTGTTCTGCTGATTATTTTGCTGAAAAAACATTCTGGACTTCATTTACCAATAGCAGTGTAATAGTAAAGATACTAAGCAATATTGAAATGATATTTCTTCTTACCAGTAAGCTCACGAAGTCGGTGGACCTATTTCCAAAGGACTATATTGTGGCGATATATAAGACGGTCTATTTTATAGAGGAAAGCTTGCTCAACAAAACGGTGTAGTTGAATTCTCATATGCATTTGAATACTATGAATGAAGTCCAACAGATTGTTGCAAAGAATATTTGTCCTGAAAACTGGATAATATTTTTTTCCTATGAATATAATACACGAAATCTTTTAAAGATTTATACAACCGATTTATGAATCCAATTATACCATGTTATAGAGCAAGCTCAGTTCTACCAAATCTACTAACCAGGCAAGTACCGAAGTGTTCACTTGCTTTACGGCTCATATTTTGACCACAAACAGATCTCGAGGGGACAAGTAGAAAGCCAAAAGGATTTGGGTCCAAGGCTTTGTGGTCAAAAGCTATAGCCACCTCACCATCGACACGAAATATGTGATCAAGAATCTGAAAAGTTTTACTGAAAATTGTTTTGTTTGGGTAGTCACTCTTTTGTAGTGACTACAGTAGCCTACGATAACCAATAGGCAGCGTGCTTCCAAGGTGTGTTTATTTTATGAACGCCAGGCCTCGACTTCGAAAAACTTTCTAATATACTTCATCTCGGATCTTTTAGCTATTCAAACACAATGAAAGATATTGAACGAAATATCACTGATGAAAATGTTATTCTACAAAAAAATGGTTCAAGCATAAGCTCTACTCGCACCAACTGCAACGAATAAAATAGGGTTGGTTACAGTTCGTGATCTGGCAAGAGACCGTGCGCTTGTTAAAAGACAAAACAAAAATTCCTAAAAATATGAACGTTTTAATTTATTGGAATGATAACAAATTATTATATCCAACTTTATATCAAATAGCAAAGCGTGTTTTATCAATACCAGCAACAAACACATCAATCGAAAGGCTTTTTTCAGATAGTGGAAATACAATTACCAATCGTCGTACACGTTTACAAACAAGTAAAGTAAACCAATTATTATTCATTCGCCGAAATGTATCATTATTAAGAGAATTATTTCCACCATCTATTGAACAAGTGAAAAAGAGAAAAAATAGTAGTACATCAGTTACACCGATGAAAAGAAGAAAATATTCAATAGATAAACATGTCGATATTGATTTATCACAAGAATATGATGATATGGATGCACCTGAAGAAGATTATATTGATGATGTGTCATTTGAACATGGGATTAATCGAATGTCACAAGAAGATGATGCGGATCATGAATTCCAATATAATCTTGATGATAATTTAGATGGCAATTATGAAGAAGGAAGTTATGTGATCAATGATTGAATTACGACATAGTTAACAATAAAACAATAGTCTAATTTTGCTCTTACACATTTTTCTTATTTTTCTGTTAATTATGTGATTAAGAAAATTTATAAAAAAAAATATTCATCAGACGGAAAGAATTTAGGGAACGTTTATTTTTTTGGTTCGTTCCCATTCTCTAAATCCAAATGGGAATTCCCATTCCCTAGGGAATGGGAATGGGAAAATTAGGGAAAATTTTCGTTCCCGCAGGACACTACTTTTTACTCTTATTCTGGTTGTCAAAAGCTGCGAATTTGATAACCGGATACCGACAATAAAGTCGAAGTAAAAGTATGATCATGATCTAAATGTCGATGATGAGACTTCACTGCATCCGCTAAATATGTTGTATTCATATTGTAATTCCGAAAGATAAATGTACCAGTGATTGATCTTGCATTTTTCAAACTCAGAGACCATGTTGTCACAGTGACGACACCAGGTGATACTGATGCAAGATATCCAAAATCATAATCTATGAGTTGAACATCGTGATTTTCCTGACATTCCCATTTTCCATGTGAAGCACTGTAAGGCTGAAGTGGATTATCTTGTTGATCACTACCAGTCCATGTATAACTGGAATCTGACCTCAGCGTCATAATTACGTATGTTACCGGAGTGATACTAAGAGTTGGATAATAAATACCGGCTAAATCCGAATAACATGTTGGATTCTGCTTACAACTACAGCCGAAATTCGATTCGGCTTTTGCAAATTGACTGTCAACGTTGAAATTAATGGACACTACCAAGCAGATAACGGACAAAAAGCGGAACATGATCCCCAATCGTTTTTAATACCACTAAGTCGAAGTGAACGAAAGACTTCAAAACGAGTAGATGAGTTTTAGTAATTTATTTGTCTTCTATAGAAGCGAATAGAACAAGAATATAATTTATGCAGAAATAAAATTCATTTCTCAAACTCAATATTTGCTATTCATTCGATAATTAAAAAAAACATTCTGATTCCAACTAGAACTTTTTATGGTAAGAAAAAGAAAATAATTGCAAAAGTTTACTATAATTCTCTCTTCTGACAGAAACGAAAAGTGTTGCATATCACGCTGGCCGCAGTACGTGTGAATATTTGGCATCTCGATGGGGAAATAGTCAATATTCGTCATTTCGATATCCCCTCTGCAAATCACCCACGATCTTATCCTAAGAAATTATTTACTAATAGCCTCTCGTTTGAATGCTGTGTTCTTCGAGAAAATCGTCGCATCGTATCTCACAAAATAATGAAAGATATTCAAGATATTAAAAACAGCTGTTGTTTTTTGTACTCACAAGAGATTGAACTGGCATCTCTGATCACGGAATTGTCTCATCAGTGTCTTGCTTGAGCTGAAAAAATGTCGCTGATTGGAGTAGTCTTTCCTGGCTCATTCAAAAAAAGTGATGACACTTTACTTCGGCTTTATTATGAGTATTATTTCGTACACTATGCGCGCAACACATAATTTCGGGATAAAATTGGAAGTTGCCGCACTTATTTTTGAGAATTTCACGAGAAATTCTTCTATAAAAAGCATTTTTCTAAAGCCGACTTATAGGTGACAAGTATGTCAAATATTGGAAGACTTGCTCGGTATAAAATATCGTATTTAGCTATCAAAATTTTATCTCTGTTTTTAATATCTGTGGGTAAATATTAGTAATCAAAGGTAAAACAAAACATGTTTCCCACACTTTCGAATGTGTTCTATAAACTAGTAGCAACAAATTCTTAAACTTTTTAATTCAACCTTTGGATCTATGGACTGACGGGTTTCAACCAGTACACAGTGTTTCTCCCCAATAACGGCAGCAAAATGAAACCTTGTTTTATTTTTATCCGCGTTCATCTATTTTACGATCGGTTTCAAACAGCTTCATATATGGCGAATCTTCTGATAACGTTCGTTCAAATGGTGTATTTTCCATTCCTTTGTTCATATGCTTTCGAAGAGAAATCATCAGTCTCCGATCATGATGCCCTGTTGCCATTTCTACGTACTATTTTCTCACCTTAATAACGATACTTGAGCAAAATTAATGCTGAATATTATGTGTTTTTGTCCCCTTCAGCAATAATGGTGTGTCTAAGACCTGGTGCTGCCATACCATCATTATTTTTTTTCCGGACCACCAAGAAGCAGCTTCTTGTCAGGTATACCATCTGTTCATTATATTGTTGTGAAGGTGACTTAAGAATAAACCTCGATTAATTAGTAATGTCTCTTGAGTAGTATAGCTAATCTAATAATTGATTTTTATCTAATAGAATTCGATAAGATCACAACACTAGTTTTTTACTCTCTCTGTGTAATGGTCCAGTAAAGAAATGATAATCCGTTTCAGGAACAGCGCTTACAAATGGAAATTCCTATCTGAAAGATGAGGCTTATTCTTACAAGAGCTAAAATGTGATATACTACGTTTAGTCTTCTTTCAATTCATATCGTATAGAAAACCTGGATCTGCTTTTCTCAGTTCGCTATAGCGCGACCTCTGTTTTGAAAATTGCTTTGAAGCCCGGTGAGTACGTCGAGACTTCATCGCCCATAAAAACAGACTTTTAATTACGATACAATCGTGGAAACAGCGAAAGTTGTATTAGATTCTTTTCTGAAACATTTGATTCAAGATAATTTCAACAAAAGAGAGATTTCTTGGGCATGAAACAATCGTTATTTTCCTTAAAGTCGTGATTTATCACCAAACCATGGAGATTGCGAGAGGATGGAAATAGTACAAGCTCCATTCCTGTTAATAATGAAAAACAAAAACTTGAAAGACTAAAGATTGATACTCAATCATTCAGTGATATGGTAGATTTCAAAAATTTTGTAAGGCATTGCCATACCACTGCCCAAATTGTGGCTACGCCACTACTCAACAAATGATTTCCCACTTAGGTTGACATCTAGCGCTGAACCTTTCAAGAATGAGGGATTCCGTTGATGTTTACTTCGGGTAAAAACTTCAGCCAGATCGGTCGTACTATATCAGATTTACAGCCCATGTGAAGGCCACTTTTGATCTTCACGACAACTGCTGAAACTCGGTTATCCTACTACTGTTCGTTTCAAAAAATAACGCGCGTGGGTATTTTTGAAAAAACTTTCGATAGAAACAAGGTAGACAGTGGTAAGTTTCACCGCTGGAAATAGGCGGAGTCAAACCATTGATGCTTGTAGACTTGTTGAGATTTATCTCTTAAGTCACTAGTAGTCCGCAGCTACTTTAGACGAGATGAATTATTATATGAATATAGGGCAAATATTTAACTTTAATAGATAGTTAAGAGTCGTAAGCTCAGGTGCTGTAAAACTATAAACAGGGCTTTATTCAAAACTTTATTTTTTCGAAAGTTCTGGGTTACATACGCATACAACTGGAGTCGATCTTCAAGATTTACTTAAGCGTTGGCCTCAGTTTTCACGTATAAATCATCAAAAGCGCTTGTTTTTCTGCTCATAAGTATTAAAATGCACACTTTTAATCGCGTAAAACAGTACTTATCTACCTGTTTTTTTTTTAATTTATCCTCATTAACCAGTCGTATACCGCATTCTCATGAAAATGCTATGGAAAAGTCATTGTATCTGATGTTTTCAAGTGGGGAAATGGAAGACTTTAGCACTCCACATAGGCGCAAAGTTTTTGAAGTCTCAAAAAGACGCTTCCGAGATTTAAGACCCTTGGTTTCATTGCGTCGAATGAATTATGCGTCCTTTCTAAATTGACCAGTATATGGACCTATCTATATTTGGAGCGAGAAAAAAAGAAAGAGGAAAGAATTTTGGGAATGAATCCATCTGGAATAGCAGTATGTGATATTTACTCACTCATTTTTAAAATATTACATACTGCTATTCTAGATGGATTTATTACAAGTTTACGACGTAAGTATAACGTTGTTATTTTTAAATCAATACGAGAAATAGAGAAAACAGTCCTAAAACTACAGAAATCCAAATGCGATCTTGAGTTCTTGCGTTTTTGTTTAATCTATAACTTAACTCCCAACTTTCTTAACATCAAACTATGGAAGAAAGAAATGAGAAACAAACCACAATACCAAACATACAAACGATATCTACTAGAAGAAGAATTCCGAAATAAAAATAGAGACATAATAAAACTAGAGAAAAACTATCAATTATTATTAAATCAAGTCGAGTCATGTATCAGTTTATCCGATTTTCAGCGAATAAAACAATACATCTACGAAAGAGTAACTAAAGAACAAGAGAAAATAAGAAAAGCTCATAAAAATAAACTCCAGAACTTGAGCAAAGTATCAATAGGGCAAAACTATGAGACTATGAGAAACAAACTTATTCATAATATCTCTTCATATACATTGACCCCAGCCGAAGAACGTTTACTATGTAGAGGATGGGATTTTTGTGTAAAACAAAAATTGACCAAAATTGAAGACTTTCAAACTGATATGGAAGTAAACATGACAAAGTTAGAAGCTCATTGTCATTCCTCAGTATTCTCAATAATATGTAGACACATACACAATTATTCCGATAGATTCATAAAGAAAGCTAGAAAAGATAACATTCGAAATATCAGTGACGAAGAATATGCAGCTATAAAATCTTTAAGAAACAATTCAAATCTCACTATTTGCCGGACCGATAGAGGCAACGCGGTAGTGGTTTTGAATAAAGAAGATTATATAGAAAAGATGAATAACATTTTAAAACTAAAACAATTTCGACATACACATACCTCGTTATTAGAAGAGAAAGAAAAGAAGATGAGTGAATACCTTAGAAAATTATATAAGAAAAAAGTCATAAGCAAAGAACTATTCTATCAAGTTAGATCGACATCATCTAACATTCCATGTATGTACGGACAGCCGAAGATACATAAACAAGGTTATCCTTTGAGACCAGTAATTTCATCCATAGGTAGTTACAATTATGAACTATCAAAATATTTAGCTTCCTTAATAAAGACAAATTTAAAAGAAAAATCCTTCTCATTCATAAAAGATTCTTTTCAATTTGCAAAAGAAATAAGACAAATAAACTATCACAACAATCAGATTATGTGTAGCTTTGACGTAGACTCACTCTATACAAATGTACCAGTCATTGAAGCTATAGACATAATAGTAAATAACATTGAAAAATCAACAACAAAAAACACTCCTTTCAAAAAAGAAGAAATGAGAGACTTATTAAAGATAGCTATATGTAACGATAATGATATCGTTCATCTCTTTCTGTTCTTTATCCTCTCACCTCTATATCATACTATCTCCGAGTCATATCTCTCTTTCCTCTTCTCTATGAAAGCGCGTGTCTTATTGTGAAAGAGATACATTCTGGTCATGTAGAGTAGTCTATAAACATCTATACCGTGAGAAGCGGTCAACTACTCAACCAGTTTGTCATTACACTATATACGAAGTTCCTTTTAGATTTCTTGATAAGTACTACTTACAATCCGATGGAGTAGCGATGGGCTCACCTTTAGGACCAATTTTAGCAGATATTTTCATGAACGAATTAGAAAAAAGATTAAAAAAGTACTCAACAAACAAACCACAAATATGGTTTCGTTATGTAGATGACATCTTCTGTATTCTCAAAGATGACAAACAGAGAGACTACATTTTAACTAAGATAAATAAGTGGCATAACAACATCAAATTCACAGTAGAGAAAGAACAAAACAATCAAATTTCCTTTTTAGATGTTTTAGTAACCAAAAATACGTCCACTAGTAAGTACGAAACAACAATCTATAAGAAACCAACCAATACTAATCTCGACCTATTATACGAAAGTAATCAATGTAGGAAATATAAAATAAGTCTCATTAGATCCTTAACCATTCGAATATTCTTGATATGTAGTTCGCAACATTATATCAATATCGAGTTAGAACTATTAAGAAAGACTCTACAAAACAATGGTTATCCTAACAACTTAATAAAAAGAGGAATTAGAGAAGGAGAGATAATCTCAAAGAAAATAAAAGAGAGAGATGAGAATAATCAACAAAACCATCAATCAGTAACAACAAAAAAGAAAATATTTCTAACGTTAGCCTATTACGGACAAGAATCAGTAATACTATCCCAAAGAATGAGAAAAATTTGCAAACGTTATATTCCAAATCTAGACATAAACATAGCTTTCAAGAAAACTAATAGCCTCAAACAAACTTTCTTACCTAAACAAAAAGGAGTAGAAACAAATAAACAAAATAAGAAGTTAGTATATAAAATACCCTGTAAAGATTGTAATAAGGTTTATTATGGTGAAACTAATAGAGATTTACAAACAAGAATGAATGAACATAAGAAAGACATAAGAAAATTGAATCAAAATTCACATGTGGCACTACATGTAATAGAACATCAACACACGTTTGATTTTGAGAATGTACAGGTTCTAACACACGAATCTAATTGGAGAAGACGAGTAATAAAAGAGAGTATCTTCACACACTATAGTTTAGGAAACGCCTTAAATGACGTTAAGCATAAATTAAAAATCTTCGCTTAATATGTACAAGAACTACTCAAAAGGAAGTATTTTTCATTATACTTATAGATACAACACTAATCTTTTATTTACATTTTAGATAACAAATAACCCAATCTGTCCTAAAAGGACGTTTTGCGGGCCAACGACAATGATCTTCGAACATTATATTCGCGAATATAATACAATTACAATAATTAACATCTCATTGATCCCATATTCTAAAAATTACATACATTTTTCTCTATCGTATTGTTTCCTGATGATGGAGAAAGAATTCTCCGAAAGCTCGAAATAAAATTGAAATTCGTTGAATTTCACAATGTATTTTAT
>CAJNOJ010000879.1:0-18150 GCA_905250025.1 Adineta ricciae | reverse complement strand
GGAGACAAATAACCAGCGAGTCGGCCGTTCGCATTCATTTCCTAGCGGATTGCGAGTGTGATCGATCGTTTTTTATGAAGTTTTTCAATAGTTCGCTGTAGTGCATTGATATTCGAACACTTACGGCAACACTCCTGCTGCAAACGATAAAAATTTCTTTTGTTCCTCTTTAGATTATTCATATTTATTCGACAAATGGTTATCTCCGGTGCCGAACGAGCTCGACGTTGTCGAGAAAAGAAGTAGGCAGCCAGTCTCAGTGAGATTATCAAGAAGAAAGATTGTTTACGAAAACGAACAGCTCGCGCGCAACTATCGCCAACTGGGCTGAGAGCGTTGCGTATACAACAAAAGATCAACCTGCAACGGTTTCGGGCAAAGGAGAAGAGCCAAACATTGCCGGCAAGATCATCGTCATCATTTGCAAATAAACAGTCGGAAGAGAAAGCAATGAACAGAATTCGAAAGGTGCTTCCTGTTACAGAAGACAAGCAGATTGAAATCGTGCGTCAAATGGCAGAAAATATTGGCATCATTGATACTCCGAAGATTTATCAACGCAACTCGGCTTCCATTCCCCTAGCTTTGAAAGAGAAAGCGAAGAATTTCTATTGTCGTGATGACATCAGTTGCCAAGCGCCGGGGAAGCATGATGCGATCACAGTAAAAGACAACGGAACAATGCTGAAAGTCCAAAAACGCTATCTTCTGCATACACTGAACGAAGTCTATCGACTATTCCTCAACGAGAATACCGACGATCGGATCAGTTGCTCCTCCTTCAAAGAATTGCGACCACCCAATATTCTCTACAAGTCATTGACATCACACAATATATGCGTTTGCTTATACCATGAGAACGTTTTGTTACTCATACAGGCGTTAAATGCTCACATCCATGGTTTTGGCACCATTGGATTTAACACATTTGTGAAGTTACTCGTTTGCGACGACATGAATGAATCGTGTATGTTTACCGAGTGTGATCAGTGTCGTGATCAATTTCGAACCCGGGCCATCGATCATACTGGTACTATGAGAGATTGTGTGAAGTATCTACACGATCGCATTGAGCAGTACCCTATTTCATGTCTTCATCAAATGGCGACAATCTGAATATTTCCAAAACGCTCAAGAAAAGGTCTCCGACAAATACTGCCTACTACGAGTTGACTACTCCGAGAACTTCTCTGTTGTGGAACAAAACGAGATTCAGAGCCCGCACTAGTCGCGAAAATAGCTGTCGATATTCACTGTCCACGTGTGGGCACGATCTGTCACCTATCCAATAGTCCTCATATCAAATGATTCTTCGCACGACAAATGGACAGCGTCGAAATGCATGGAGCTGATCCTTGCACGAATACAAACACTTGCTCCATCGGTAGAAAAGCTGCAAGTGTTTAGTGATGGTGGTGCCAGCCAATTCAAACAGCGATTTCTTATGAAGAACATCGCTCATCTGGCGCAACGCTTCCATTTAAAGCTTTCATGGAATTTTTTTGCAACCAGTCACGACAAAGGTAAGAAATTATGCACAACGCATCCAGAGAAGATGTTCTCAAAGAGACACTGCATGTCAGGTGGAGATGGAGCGATAAGATGCGACTTTTGCGTGAATACTTAGTTCCCACTGATACCATGTAACATACAACTGGAGTTTTCGATGGTATTGGTGGTACTGTCAAGAGGATGGTTTATCAAGACATGTTGGCGGGAAAATGTGTAATAGTGCAAGTAACTTCGTTCATCTCATCAAGGACAAGCAAACAGCCGTGATCATCGACGAGCTGACGATTGAAGATATCCAAGATGCACGAGAAAAACTTCAGAGTTTGTTTGACAATGCCATACCGGTCCTGAACGTTCAGAAGTTTCATTCGACGTCTGTCGCTGGTGTCGACACGTTGACATGAAAAGTATATTCGAATAGCGCAAAGCAGACCACAGTCAACTTCTGATAGTTAGTCTACTCTTTACACGTATGTGCTGTTGCTTACTTGATGGAATAGACTGTTTTGATCTTTGTACTTGAACATGAATAAAATTAAAGTAGCTCAGATATAGTAACTCACTACCACAACCCCGCAACATAGAGCCTTTTATCTCACTAACGTAGAAACTGTCTGCTGAAACTACTCCTAATCCAGGTATGAAAAAGGATGAAATTCCGTAACGATTTGTGTCGTGCAAGTACAAAGAGAAATACTATGCATTTGAGAAAGACCGGTGTTATTTTTAGATAAGTGAAGGAATGCTGTAAAACTTTACCAGCGGAAGTTTCTGTCTGAAAAGCGGTACTTCAGAGAAAGTCATGAATGTTTGGATGGTACTAAAAATCAGGGCTTTTTTTAAAGCTCCGTAACGAGCGACGTTTCTTTTGCTATTATCTCCAAGTAACACATGAAGCCGCGAAACTTTACTCGATAGTAGGTTGGTCGGCTATCTACTAAAACGCAAGCACTCGGAATGCTTGTCGTGTATTCAGAAAAAGTTAGGGATCTTAGAATGCAAAAAAAAACAATTCCGTAACGGCTGGCCGAAACAGAGATGGGCAAATCACGTTTTTTTGGCATAAGTCAAGGTAAGCCTTTCAAGGAATTCCTTGAGTCCAGTCAAGTCAAGTCTCGAGTCAAATGACTTGAAATTTGAAATTCCTAGTTTAATGATTAATAACTTAATAATAGATAGAATTCTTGAAAAATTTTACAACAAGCTTTCGTTGTATTTTAACATCCTTAACATTTCCAATGCCTTTCTTGACATCTTTGCTCATTGTTGTTGAAAAATATATCCACTCTGCGAATATACTCTCTCTACCGAAGAAGAAGTCGCTGGAACTGTTAGAGCTTTCTTTCCTAGTTTGTTTAATATTTTGTATTCAATTGATTTCGTAAAAAAACTATCGGTATCATCGCCGTGTAAATAACTGAGAATCTGATCTTTGAGAAATCCGAAGTTATCGACTTTTTTCTTAGTCGTTTTACATTCAATATAGTGGAAAAGAGTTTTTCGCTTTTTTCCTGAGCTGGACGGTGTTGTTACGATGGCTGATTGTTCTTCATCATCAGCAGCTTGTGTTTCATATGAACATATTAAACCATTATTATGTTCAAGCGTAACGCAATGATCGTATATTAACTTTTTAATTTTTTCACATACTATTGATTTAGTCTCTGAGGGTAAATATGGCTCAGTAATCCAATTTAGTTCGAGCTTGCTATCCAGAAATGGCGAATAAATGAATACTTGGTCGCGATAGAGCTCATAAGAAATTTTCCGTTCGATAGATTTATCCATTGTCACACCTAATTCTTCTAGCAAACCCCCAAATCGCGAAATTAATAAATTTAACAATGTGTTACACAATGAAGAGGTATATGTAATATTTGGTTGTTCATTCATTAAATCAAAACATATAGCTAACACAGCGGGTGCAACGAACGCGATCGATGGTGTATATTCCGCTTGTGTTATTGTCGTTACATCTTCAAATAATGTTAATAAAGCTAAGAGTTTGTTTAACATTTGATAATCTTCTGTGAGTAAACAAAGATCTTTGCGTTTAATCGAAACCAGCATTCGTTTAATTCTGAAGGTGGTATGCGTAAAACTTTTTCAACAGTGTGAAACTGACCGTTCCAGCATGTTTTATTCGTTCTAGGTATCGACATACTGATAGAATCCAGATTTTCTGCAAAAAGTGTACTTGTGTGTGATAGTTTGGCAGTTTTGGGCGCATTAGATAATGCAAATGGAATTGACGAAACTTGCTTTAACCCATCATTAACTACCAGTTGAAGAATGGGCAAAGCAGGGAATACGTAACAATACATTATTCAAGGCAACGTTGTCAAAACTATGTTTGATAGGTCCAAACATATCCGAATAATTTCCATCGGTGGTTGGTGCACAAGGTTTGTCATCATTAACCTCCTGAGGACGGGGTTATTTTAAGAGAGCAAATAAGACTTTAGACACTCTAGTGGATGCAAGAGACAATACATGACATCAGTGAAACATGACATAACGAAAAAACAGAAGTGATGAATATAACTACAAAAAGAAACAAAGTGAAAGAGGTCACAATACGAATGATAGTATAATACATTAGCGATATATATATGTAGCGGCACAGATCATTGAAATATCGTAAAAATTACACACAAATAAATTGTGAGTTGATTTCAATCTGGACGTATATATACGTCACCCGTCCCCAACGGGTTAAATCCATCTAAATCAACGTCACTACACTCTTCGTCATCGTGTTCGGCATCAAATTTTCAAATCCTGGAATAATTAAACTTTCGAATGCCTTGATATTGTTAGAAGCATTGTCTGTAACCAAACGAACCAGTTTTGTTTGCAAGTCAAATGTACTGACAATATTTTCATACGTTTGCAGCAAAAGATTCGTGGTATAACTTCCGTGTAAAGGTAAAAGCATNAAATCAACGTCACTACACTCTTCGTCATCGTGTTCGGCATCAAATTTTCAAATCCTGGAATAATTAAACTTTCGAATGCCTTGATATTGTTAGAAGCATTGTCTGTAACCAAACGAACCAGTTTTGTTTGCAAGTCAAATGTACTGACAATATTTTCATACGTTTGCAGCAAAAGATTCGTGGTATAACTTCCGTGTAAAGGTAAAAGCATAAGACGTAAGATTTTGATATGTTAGAGACGAAAGCGTGACCTAAAAGAAAATTAGATGCTAGTCACCCAATCTAGCCTATCTCAAAATATTTCAACAGCAGAAGGAGGTTGAAATCATACCCGTCATTGCAAAAAACGATCGTAAACGATGATCGGAACAAATATCGAGGGTCAATGAAATAAATTGTGATTGGGAGTAGAACTTTTTGAGTTGATCATTCATTGTATAGTATAAATGTGGGATCGTGCTACGGCTCAATGTTCTTCTGCTTGTCACGGTGAACTTCGGATCTACCGTATTCATAAACGTTAAGAACGAATCTCGTTCAACAAGCGACAATGGTAGGCCACGATTAATTATGAGATTTACAACAATTGATTTTGATAACTCAATTTGTCGAGAATATTGTTTGTCCTCGTAGAAAGATTTGGAAAGTGGTGTTCTCTCCTTTGTTTCGCTCTTTTTAATAAACATATTATATATCTTTTTTTGACTGCTGTTTGAGTTTTCATTTAGTTGAACTAACCATTCTTGATATTGTGTTTCGTGTTGCTTTCTAACATGTCGATTCATATTCGATGTAACGCGTTTACTATCGTGTTGAATTTTCTTACAAATAATGCAGTCGGGTGACCAGGTTGTTTCATGGTTGGTAAAAATCGTACAGAATTTATATATTTCGGATACTTTTCGAGATATTCTCAATTGTTTGTGGTAATGGTTCAATTGGTTGATTCAAGGCTGCACTACGTGTTGATAAAGATTCTAACGAAACAAGTGACGCTCGTCGTGCCGACTCACTTAACACTCGGCTGAGGAGGACAGATATTTTTTTTGTGTTCCACTTGTGAGACAGATTGATCTAACGATTTCATACACGAATACATTATTCAAATGTTTTTGCACAGATATGTTTAGTATCTCTCAAAAACAAAATACTAAATTTTTCCTACTCTTCTTAGAGGGACATATAGAAACCTCAATTTTACACTACCAATGTAATATGCAATAAGAAGAAAGAAACGATGACGCAATACAATAAATACTAGGGCCACTTCAATTGAACAACACTAAAACCATGCACAACATATCAAATGCACTACGAAGCATAAACAAGAGTGAAAAATATAGAACGTCAATCATCAATCTCAGTCTCCTCTACGTCTATATCTCTTTCCAGGCATCATCACCCTCATCTACATATTTCAGCCCATCTACTTCACTACCACGAGACCACTCGTTGTTCCATCCAGAAATCGGCAACTCCACGAACAAGCAACTCTAACTCGCATTTATAAGTCCAACTGGAACAAACACCCAACTACAAAAGAATATTTTTAATATTAATCTAAATTTACTACGAACACCGATAATAATCATCAATCACTTGCAAAATTTCCATAGATTTAATAGGTTTAACTCAATGGATTAAGATTACATTTGACACATGTGAGTTTAGCTAATGTCAGAGCTAGGCCAAGTACAAGTACTTGGTACTTGTGTCTGTATCTGAGAGATGAATAAAACAAGTTTTGGAAGTAAAAATACCACACTTGCTTATTTTAATGTAGTAGCTTGTTTTGTATAATGTTTTATTATATCACTCTTGCAAATATAACAGTGAGAATGAGTAAAGTGAACATGAAAAGTGTTACGCATTGGGATGAACATATGATATTGGGAAATGTTATTTATACAGGAGCGCCTTTTCGGATTCGCGCTAACATCGTCATAGCATATTCTATGTGCATCATCAAAGTGAAACGTTAAGATAATCCTTTTCTCTATCAGACAAGATAAACGGAAACTTTCTTGGATTATATTTTACGAGAATAAAGTGTCAGTGCCACTACTTTTAGTATGTCCTAAGCAGTACATTACTCGACAACTGACGCATATTCGGAAGTGTCACTATTGCTAGTCTTTTCATTCAGAAATCGAAGATACATCATAGTTATAGTTGGTGAAATAAGACGATGAAAATCTTCTTCATAAAGTGGTGGTCCATCAGTCGGGAAAGTTGTGCATGAATAACCGTATTTACGATAAATTGAAGCTTTCAAGTAGCCAGCCGTATTGGCGTATCGTCTAAGAACACGCCAAGGATTTGACAAGTGCATCACTTCGGGATACTTTGATTCGGGAGAATATTTCAGATGTGGATGGTATTTTATCATATTAGCATGTAAGAAAAGAATTTCCCCAAACGGATCATGTTGCACCATTGTATGCCCACACAATTCACTAGATTCGCTGCNTTCACCTATGCGACCTGCTTATAGATATTGACCTTGCCTTTTCTTTGTTATGTTATGCACGATGTTTCGTATATAAGCTGTGTTAGATAAAGGAACGACACGACTATGAGTGTGTAGATGACACAATCCACCATCATGTCGCAAGACATAGACAATCACTCTCATAATTCGTCACAATGGTTGGTAAAATTCGTACAGAATTTACATATTTCGGATACTTTTCGAGATATTCCAATTATTTGTGGTAATGGTTCAATTGGTTGTTCCGAGGCTGCATCACGTGTTGATACAGATTCTAACGAAACAAATGACGCGCGTCGTGCTGACTCACTTAACATTCGACTGAGGAGGACAGATTGATCTAACGATTTCATACACGAATGCATTATTCAAATGTTTTTTGCGCAGATATATTTAGTATCTCTCAAAAACAAAATACTAAATTTTTCCTACTCTTCTTAGAGGGACATATAGAAACCTCAATTTTACACTACCAATGTAATATGCAATAAGAAGAAAGAAACGATGGCGCAATACAATAAATACTAGGGCCATTTCAATGGAACAACACTAAAACCATACACAACATATCAAATGCACTACGGAGCATAAACAAGAGTGAAAAATATAGAACTTCAATCATCAGTCTCAGTCTCCCCTAAGTCCATATCTGTTTCCGGGCATCCTCACCCTCATCTACATATTTCAGCCCATCTACTTCACTACCACGAGACCACTCGTTGTTCCATCCAGAAATCGGCAACTCCACGAACAAGCAGTTCTAACTCCTATTTATAAGTCCAACTGGAACAAACACCCAACTACAAAAGAATATTTTTAATATTAATCTAATTTTACTAGGAACACCGATAATAATCATCAATCACTTGCAGAATTTCCATAGATTTAATCGATTTAACTCAATGGATTAGGACTACATTTGACACATGTGGGCTTAGCTAATGTCAGAGCTAGACCAAGTCAAGTACTGCAAGTAAAAGTATTTTACTTGTGTCTGTATCTGAGAGATGAATAAAACAAACTTTGGAAGTAAAAATACCACACTTGCTTATTTTTATGTAGTAGCTTGTTTTGTATAATGTTTTATTATATCACTTTTGCAAAATATAACAGTGAGAATGAGTAAAGTGAACAAGAAAAGTGTTGCACATTGGGATGAACATATGATATTGGGCAATGTTATTTATACAGGAGCGCCTTTTCGGATTCGCGCTAACATCGTCATAGCATATTCTATGTGCATCATCAAAGTGAAACGTTAAGATAATCCTTTTCTCTATCAGACAATATAAATGGAAGCTTTCTTGGAATATATTTAACGAAAATAAAGTGTCAGTGCAACTACTTTTGGTATGTCCTAAGCAGTACATTACTCGACAACTGACGCATATTCGGAAGTGTCACTATTGCTAGTCTTTTCATTCAAAAATCGAAGATACATCATAGTCACAGTTGGCGAAATAAGACGATGAAAATCTTCTTCATAAAGTGGTGGTCCATCAGTTGGGAAAGTCGTACATGAATAACCATATTTACGATAAATTGAAGCTTTCAAGTAGCCAGCCGTATTGGCGTATCGTCTAAGAACACGCCAAGGGTTTGACAAGTGCATCACTTCGGGATACTTTGATTCAGGAGAATATTTCAGATGTGGATGGTATTTTATCATATTAGCATGTAAGAAAAGAATTTCACCAAACGGATCATGTTGCACCATTGTATGTCCACAAAATTCCCTAGATTCGCTGCTGTTAAAATTTCTGTGATAAAACCCAGCGATGGCAAGATACTTTCGAATGAAATAGAATGGAATGTTTAATACTCTCCAGCTTAAACGAAAAGTATCCTTATCTCCCAAGAGTACTTTCATTACATCCGAGTCTCCATTTAAATGTAAAGACGAATGTAATGCTTTCCAGCTAAGCTTCTTGTTGATTAATAGTTGGCCTGCTTCTTGCTCATAGTCTTCTGCTCGACAAGTTAGATTTAATATCTTCCAGATAGGATTGTTCTGAGAAGACGTCCAGAAGTCCGGCCAGAAAATGGCAGCCGATCTTGTATAATGGGGTAGATCAAACAAATATTCTGGATCACAGACAGGAATATTATCCGCATCTAGCCAAAGAATATGCTCAAAACTTGATTCTATAAGAGCACGCAATTTGATAGCATATCTATTTGTGCTTCGATCTTGAACACTTTCTCTGTTGTTCAGTATGTGTACGGACACCTGGTTAATATTTTGCAATTCGGACAACTGATTCTCATTTAGTTCATTAGGAAATTGAAAAATCTCTATGGGTAACGTACAATTCAGCCACCGAAGTAAACGGAGAGTTGCTAAAAACCGAAAGTAGACGGATTTTCGTGTTGATGTTACGATGCCTCGCCCTCGGAACTTGTTAGACGGATATTGATTGACTGTATGCATAAATGATTTCCACTTCATCCTTATTCGGTTAATTTTCTCTTCGTGAAAAACATCCCACTTTCTTTCGTCTTTTAAACATGGTGTATAGGTTTTCTTTTCTGTAGGCAAGGATAAAAGCTCGTTGTGATTACCACTTTGATCATAATTACCGTCGATCTGTCTTGGTAAACTCTGAGTTTGTATTGCAGTATACCAAATATTGAAAACAGTAAGACAAAATGCACTAGTTAATGTTATTAGCTTTCTTTTTGATAAACCATAGCAGTATGTGAGAATTTTTCTCTTGAATTTCTTCGACATTGCCTTAAATGATTAAATAAAAAATTATAGTAAAGAGTGATTTATCAAGTGACAAATTTCATGATCTATCTAATACATTGCGGGGTGGGGTGTGGGTGTGGGCGAGGGAGCGCCTGCTGGTTTTTCACTCAGAAAAAAATTCGACTTAATATCCTTGGAGAATGTTGAAGATATTCAAAATTATCCAATTATAAGGACTTCCCAAAAACCTTATACACGCCAGAATATGATTTCATAGATCCTTAGCGAAGTAATTCTATTCAATGGAAGAGAGTACTGTTGGCTTTTTATACATTGAAGAAATGTGTTCATATATAATCCATTTTCGTATCTCTCTTCTTGTACTTTCTCAAACCGGATGTCATTGTTTTTCAGCCAAAATTATTCCGTTTANTCCCACTTTCTTTCGTCTGTTAAACATTGTGTATAGGTTTTCTTTTCTGTAGGCAAGGATAAAAGCTCGTCTTGATTACCACTTTGATCAGAATTACTGTCGATCTGTCTTGGTAAACTCTGAGTTTGTATTGCAGTATACCAAATATTGAAAACAGTAAGACAAAATGCACTAGTTAATGTTATTAGCTTTCTTTTTGATAAACCATAGCAGTATGTGAGTATTTTTCTCTTGAATTTCTTCGACATTCCCTTAAATGATTAAATAAAAAAATAATAGTAAAGAATGCTTTATCAAGTGACGAAGTTCATAATCTATCTAATACACTGCGATTTTCAGATATTACAATCCTATAAATACTATCTACATCATCACTCTAAATTATGTTGTCGTACGAAATAATATATTCAATTCGCAAACAATATAAAGCTGCTGACAGATCTCCATACGCTCGAAGCGTTTTCGAACGCACTTTCCTGGCTTCTAAACTCTTG
This sequence comes from Adineta ricciae, assembly GCA_905250025.1. Classification (NCBI taxonomy): domain Eukaryota; kingdom Metazoa; phylum Rotifera; class Eurotatoria; order Adinetida; family Adinetidae; genus Adineta; species Adineta ricciae. Next base: position 7,589 of record CAJNOJ010000879.1, on the reverse strand, counting down.
CGAATCATTAGACCTTTTAGAATGCCGATTATGAGAGACCAGATCATTTTCGTAAACTCTTATTTGCTGCCAAAAAATGTAACGAGAATTTTTCGGAATTGTAGAAGTGTTAGGGCAATTGCTTTGGAATTCGGGTAACTATATGAATATCTTTTTAGTTTCGGAAATATTTCATTGAAATTTAGTAAGTTATACAAACTTCTTGAATCTGAAAAAGGAATTTTGCAAAACATAAACTAGTTTTCAAATTTCGGTTTGAAGACTTTGCAGATCGTTTCATACTTTTAAAACAGCGTAGTTTTAACACTGAATTTTTCACTTAGTCACAACTTCATGTATGTGAAAGGGTAGACAGATATTACATACAAATATAAAAGATTAAATAATGGCTACAAGGAATTGAACGTAGTTATGTCTGATTGACAATAGTGGCTAAACTGAAAATCTTCGAAGGGTTCCAACGGTAGTTTTATAAAATAAAGCATAAGCACTCTAAATGACTCAAACTACTTCTAGATGTCAATGTAATCTGACACTTTACTCTAAGTGAGTACTTGAAATCAGAGCAATACATTTAAATTTTACTACCCTTTCGAATGTATTCCGTTTATTTACCGATATATATATATATATATATATATATATATATATATATAAGAGTATCTGGAGGGTTAGGATGCTTAATCATGCTATTGTATACGTAATTTCTATAATATATCTGGATTATACAACTATTTTAACCAGAACATCCTAGGTCTCCTAAAAACTTGTGCATAGCAAATGATCAGTTGCATATGAATAATATGATTAGTAAAAACACGTCATGTATAAACATTGTCATATTCGCTCTCTATACAAAACTGAGACTGAATCACACGCCCTTCAAATTTAAACAACGTATGCAATCTAAAATAAATTCCTTTCGAGTTAATATCAATCAAAAATACCTTCAGATAACGGAACTAGGCTAAGTTTGACAGAGATATATTGATCAGTTTTAGCAACGCCATCCTCATCATCGTCACGCGTTGCAGAAAAAGTGAGTTGAGCAAATGCATCGGTAGGTTATCATTCAATGCATCAAGATAGTATCAAGTAGAAGAAGACTTTTTCTTAATTTCAGATTGGGAGGTAAAAATGTATCCTTTCGTACAGAAGTTGCACAGTTCATTGTGTGCCGTCCTCATTCAATATCCACCGATCGAAGAGTGATATAACTTATCCTGTTTACCTGAAATAAACTTTCTTTTATTGCTGTTCAATGCTTTTATACGACGCGTTAGGTGACGAGTGCGCTGACAATATATCAGCGACCACAAAACACATCATATAACCGATATTATTTATGTGTTCTTTGATGTGTTTCAATACTGTACTAAGCGCCCCACCCTTCAGAAAAGCCTTTTTTTTGGAAAAAGACAAAGTTGATTCTTTTGAGATAAGAAGATGCGCAGGGGTCTCCTCTTTCAGAATATATGTGGTCTTTCTCTAAAACGCCTAGATTTTAAAAACTATTTGAAGAATACTCGTGTTCAACCACCATGATCTTTCAGAAATCTTTTAGGTTCGAAACATAACTAGATAAATCAATATGATATAAACTACGACAGGTCCAGTCGGAAGAAGATCAGCAATTATATATTTAAACTTTTTTTGAAAGATTAAATCGATAAATCAACGAGTTTTTTTGTTGGTTGCTGTATATCGGCGAAAAATTCTCCCAAATTTGTTTACCGGCTTCTCCAAAATCTAGGTTATACTTACGAAAATGGTTATAATTTTCTTCGCGCTCAGACTATAGCATTTCTTCTTGTTTAGTAGGTCTCGACGAGATGAAACTTTTGACCAGACTGTTTTTTATCAAATCAAATCCTAGGCTGAGAAAAGTAGAAAATATTGTCGTCAAACTACCCTTATTTTTGCATGTACTCAGTAAAATAGCTATAAAAAATTAATGATACTGAATTTTTATATTCTATCTGATCAAAAGTTGCATTTTGGGACGGGCTTTAATTTGAGACCAACCCGAGTTGTAACAGTTTTCCTGAACACCAAAAATTACCTTTACATGGGCTGTAAATCTAGTAAACCACAACCGATCGGACTGGAATTTTTACCAGAAGTAAAGCTCACCCACCCTCAGCCCTATATGGTCATCCTAAGTGTGAAATTGTTTCGGAGGAGGGGGGGCTTACTGTACTGGTAATTTCCTAGAGTTATTACATACAAGGCGACCCATAAGTAACACAGTCGAATCATAAAAATTGAATATCTTCAACATTCGCCAAGCAGATTAAACCGACTTTTTTCAGAGGGTAGAGGACAGAGAGTAGTTTCTATTTGTGGAGGAACAGTCCATCCATGGTCATAGAACCGTCAAACGTTTCATTGCTAAATTACTATTTACTTTCATAAGGATCATCATTCAAGAATAGGTCTGTTATTTTAGTTCTTCGCTGAAAACTGGATCTTCTACGAAGTTTAGTGATTATGTCATTTTCCTTTTTATTTTGAAACACATAGAAAATATACTAACACAAACGCATGTGTACATTAACTGTACTGGTTGATAAATAAGCAAAGCAAAACCCTACGATATCAGACAATAGCTAGAAGCGAGAAACGTTTCTGTACACTTTGAGGGTGTGAGTGAGGGAGCGCCTGCTGCTTTTTTACTCAGAAAAAATTCGACTTAATATCCTTGGAGAATGTTGAAGATATTCAAAATTATCTAATTATAAGGACTTCCCGAAATCCTTATATACGCCAGAATATGATCTCATAGATCCTCAGCGAAGTAATTCTATTGAATGGAAGAAAGTACTGTTGGCTTTTTATACATTGAAGAAATGTGTTCATATATAATCCATTTTCGTATCTCTCTTCTTGTACTTTCTCAAACCGGATGTCATTGTTTTTCAGCCAAAATTATTCCGTTTANTATATAATCCATTTTCGTATCTCTCTTCTTGTACTTTCTCAAACCGGATGTCATTGTTTTTCAGCCAAAATGATTTCGTTTATATATATAAAAGCAACATTACTCTCTTTAAGTCAATATGATTACTTCACTGAGGATTTACCAAATCATTTCGTGCTGGATATGAAGCTTCCACATATCTCTTTTAGTCGTAAAATTCAGTTTATTCGCTCCAGTTGTAATCCAGATATTCAATTTTTATGATTTCGCTACATTAATCATGCGCCACATTCTATAATAATAACAAAACAGATTTCACTCAAAAATTTCTCATTACAACATTAATGAAAGAATGATAAAATAGCATGAATAAATAGGGTATCATTTTCACTGTAGACACTATATAAAATAGTCGCATTTAGCTTTCTATAAGGAACCAAAGTAGCAAAGTAGCCTGTCCACTAGTTTTCATATTCCGAAATTAGTTTACTATATTAACGATGTATCATAGGATTATATATAATTTACTAACTGCAGTAAAAACAAACCTTAGACATTGCTAGCATTATTTTGGAAAGCAGCGGTATTAACGACCGAGTTCCATTCCTTTTTTAATATATGGTGCAATGGTTGCTTCGAGAAAAGATTTTTCTAGTCGATATTTTGCGATAAAATGATAACCAATATATGTGCGGTCGACAAGATTGTGCAATATAAATAAAAAAGGTACACTTCTGAACTCGTGGGTAGACGCTCTGAATTATCATGTACAAAAACCTATTTTTTGGAATACGGAACTTAGACAAGTTTCGAAAAAGATGTTTCAGAGCGTGTACTCGTGGTTGGAACCTTTTTTGGCCTCGCAGATTTGGAGAACCGCTTTTCGCAACATGTTGACACATACGGAAGTTCTTTGGCGCTTACGAAATCTTTTCAACAGGTTTAGCAGTGTAACTTTTTTATTTACAGTGCAAACACTCGTTTTTTTCCGCTTAGGATATCGGCTACTTAAAAAAAAGTACATCTACTCACCATTACTAGAATGCAAGCTGAAACGAATGAAACTAAAAGGCACATGTGAAGAAAAAGAATACAGTAGCTGTGAGATAGAGAGCTGTATTTACGTGTGTATCTGTGCATGACTATTTAACTAGTATGTGCGTTAACGACCGATACGTCATATAAATATAATATTTTTCGTTTCTATTCACTTCCTTTCGGCTATTGGTAAGATACCGTATGTATATGATATTGAAACTAGCTAGGTATTGGTATTTATCTAATGAATAAAACTGAACAAGTTCCATTAATAAATTTTTGTGATCGTATTGATAGCAATAAGCTTACCTAAATAAACTATTTCACATCATCTACTAGCGTTCTGTTTAAAACACCAACAGTTCACAATTTGATTATCTTAATACTGCGTTCTAGAAAAGTTATTTTACAGAATCCCAAAAGTTTCATATTTATGCATCAATGATCTGAATACAAATTCAAACAACGAAAACATTTCGTAGTTTCAAACATTTCTTTAAGCTTTTCTCTTACTTTTTTTTCAATAAAAGGGCAAGTTTTTCTCTCGTTAACCTCAACTATACCAACACCTACGAGGCCGTATTAGCTTCATATTCAATACCATACAACACCTGACTTCATGTCCAACCACTGAAACCGATATCGTGAAAGGTTCCATATCCATCACAAATACCATTTTAACCAAAAGAGACTATCATTCCGACGCTCATTTAACATCAGATCGTGGAAAACAGATACACAGGAAATAACAAAGTGAAGCAACAATATTATCTATTCAACTCTAAGATTGAGAATTTGAACTTCATATAAATCAGTACAAGATTTCCTTTATTTTCTAACTTCGCTCTGATCATCTCCAAAATACAAAAGAATGGACACACCATGAGCCCACAGAGAGCAATACTCAATGAAATCCATGCTGCATTCGTATATAGCCCCGTCCTATGCGGAAAACCAAGGCTATTCTTTGCTTCAAGAATTTATCTCTCACACATCTCAAATATCTCTATTCGCAATCGAGCCACCTATTTCCATCTCACCTGTTTCAATCATATCAATCAAAAGAACAAAACATTATAAAGGAAAATTTAATTTTCTCATTGCCAGATGTACGACCATGTACATGTCATGCAGCTGAAGAGGTAAAAGGTTGCATTGCATTTCGAGAATGTTGTATGTAGTTATAGTTATAGTTTGGATTTTGATATGGGTCGTAGTTATATGATATTGGATGGTGAAGTAGGAGAATTGTGGATGAGTAGAAGACGCTGATGAAAAGCTATGCAACTTCACGGTACATACTTTGTAAATTATGTTGGGAAGTGAGTGAAGATTTTCAGTTGTGGGATCGTAGTCTGAGTGAATGGTTGTTGTATGTTAGAGTGGAGATCTAAATAGGATGGAATGGATTCTGTGGTTGCTAGGCATGTGACAACTCAAGCTCAACAGCTCGCGAGAACTGAATCGATGAGCTGGGTAATTATTTCCAGTTCACATGAAATAGAACTGGTCAACGACTCAGCTCACATTTTTAAACTGGTAAATCACATCGGTTTTGGACTAGTTTTCAGTCGCTGATTAACAACTCAAAATGGAGCGAGTTGTTCAAACAGTTCAACTCATTTGAAATGAACTGGTCATCGACTCCAGTTCAAATGAAAAAGAATTGGTTGAACAGTTCCAATTCTACGAGCAGACATGGAGTTGTCATATACCTACTGGTTGCAGGGTGGAAAAGTGGAACAAGAACAATAGGGGGTTTAACATCTTGCTTATTTATATTTTATATAAGAGAATTTTATTTGCTTTTCCGAAGCTCGGTAATAATGGTCCAATGTTTATTTTGTGAAGCAGAATCAGGAAACTATTGTTGCTCGTCGTGTGATCGGATGACGTGTGGTCAAAAGTTTGGTCGACTGCTTCAGTATTTGAAAAATGCACGGGAAGAGAGTTTTATCGGCATGTTCTTCATTCTTTTGTTGAAGGAATTAAGCAGGTAGAGATTCCTTTGAGGTGTTCTGAAATGTGAAAGCTCTCTTGAGAATTTAGATGGATGTGTACAGAATGTGGTTGGATTTTTGTCCAAATGATTCTTTTGGTGAAAAGATTCATGTGGTTGATTTTGTGGCAAAGGAATATCTGGAGAAGGCATCAGTGGACGTTCGTCATCTTGTTCCAGCAGACATTCCTGGTGATGGAAATTGTCTCTATCACTCTGTTCTGCTTCTGATGAATAATTCTGTAATGACGTCAAGCGAGTTACGAGGTGCGGATTCGTTTTAGAAGTGCATTACTTTGTTAAGAGAACTCTTTTTAATTTCTAGTCCACACTATTGTCGAACTCGTTACGAATGAAGCATTTTATTCGCATAGGTTTGCTTATGCGGTTGGTCCTTTGGATATAGCTATTAAAGGTGTGTGTAAAAAGAACACATATTCGGAATTATACGAAGTTGCCGCTCTATGTACCGTGATTAGCTGTAATATACGAAGCCTTTATCCTGAAATAGATTTCAGAGTCGATATGGCTATTATGAATAGTGTCTTTACACCGATTCCACCGATTATTGCAAAGTATGAAATCAAAGTTTTGTGGTCAAATGCCCGCAGTGAAGTCGATATACGAGCAACGAATAATAGTCAATGGAGTCCGAACCATTTTGTTCCTCTTATGTCATCAAATACACGGTATCAAGATATTAGTAGTAGTCAAATAGAATTAACTACTAAAGTGAGTAATAGATTTTGATGTGCAGATTTGATTTATTCTCATGTTCAACTCATCGATTAAGATATAATGGAACAAAATGAAACAGAAAGAGATGCACAGCATCAAATGCAACTTGTCACACTAAGAGATCGTGCTCGTTTGAGACTAGATAGTGAAACAGAGGTTCAACGTCAAGATCGACTAAGAAAAGATCGAGAACGAGTTCAAACTCGACGAGCTAACGTAACACAAGATCTACGTCGTGAGCGACTGGAGCAGATGAAAGAACGTGCTCAAATAGCACAAATGAACGAATCAGAGAAAGAACATCAAATTCGGATCAATCACCAAAGAGAACGAAGTCAATCCAATAGAATCAATAAAAAATTAGAAAAACGGTCGATCGACAATACTATGCTTCATCAACAAGATTTGCATGACCACACATATGGAAATAGTAGCTACATTCGTCCTGTTCGTAGTTCTATGAATGCAATCGGACGTAACGATAGTGTGACAAATAAGAACAAAATACGAGAGTCTTCAACTTGGCCAGCACCAGTATCCATTGAATTGAAAGAAGAATGCTTAAAACAATTTCTTCAACGAACGTCTATGGCCAATCTTGCAGAAGTTACTTGTGCAATTTGTAATATTCGTAGTTCAAAACAGCAATGCTAAATACTTCCAGTTTCAACAATATCTGATAAAGATTTACTCAAAGTATCTGATGAATTAAAAAATTTAATTACCAATATTCAGCTATCGGTTCCAAAACATTCTAATGGAAGTATTCAATAAAAAATTTTGAGTGTCTTTAAAAAGAGAAAAAAGTTTATGAATTCTCAAGACTTTGCTAGAAAACTTTTTCTAATTTTTAGGATCTGCAATTCAAAATTCATTAACTTTCTATTTGGAGAA
>CAJNOJ010000878.1:0-18208 GCA_905250025.1 Adineta ricciae | reverse complement strand
TTTTATATACCAATAAAGAAAAAGAATAAAAAAGGTGAATTCATCATTTACTAAGTGCGACATCTTTACATTTTATTATTTTCCATAAATAAACATTTTCTAAATACCACGGGACTTGGAATTCATCCCATCCCATTAGAACCCCTGAGCTGAAATATTTGTCTATAAATTTGTTTAAAACTGTCAATAGATTAAGACTATTCTAGTTCTATGTAGTTAATAATTAATTCTGATTTCATAGAACAAAATATTCTTGCCCGTAATGATGGGTGTTCCCACTTTCCAAGTCAATGAAAATGAACTGCAAAACATTGTCTATTTTACATATAAACATGAACGAGTTTTAAAAGAGTATGGCGCGATTAAAATCCAACCAGACATTCATTGTAAATTTGCTTTAAAGAAGCGATCAAAAACTTTATTATTACATCCAATAAACAGACAAATAGTTAAGACGCATTCAGATAACCTCATCTATTCTGTGCAAGATATCAGTTATGGTAATGAACTCAACAAACAAATGTCAATAATAAAAGATGAAGATACTTTTTGGTCAGATTTATCTGATCCAATTAATACTCAACGGCAGTTAAATATTTCATTTTCATCCAATCATAGTTTCTTTCATCGGAAAACAGCACGACTGTATTTCGATATTCATCGTATACCGAATCAATCACTTCTTAAAATGGCTGGAAAAGAAGTTGTAAGTGAATGTGCACCATGTGTAAAAAGAGCTCATAGAGCAGGTGCCATCTTTCCATTAAGTTGCACTGAACAACATCTCTTTTCAATTGATTATCACCATGAAGGTGGCATTCATCATTGGTACATTATCCCCGATTGTGAACGGAAATCTTTACAAACAATAATTGATCAAGAGAAATTATCAATTTGTCTTAATCATGGACAAATAGTGATTGATCCTTCTTTCTTGGACAAACATCATATTCGTTATCATCGAATAGGACAATGTCCAAATGAGTTTGTAGTTTTATCAGCTGGTACTCTTTCACAAAGCTTCTCAGAAGATGTTAGTTGGAGTGAATCAATTGTTTTTGCATTACCTAGTTGGATTGAAGATGGTCATGCGAATCATTCAAGCTTATTATGTCAATGCAACATTTTTAACAATTCTTTATCAGAAACAATTGACATCACTGTATTCAATCATGAGCTGATACAAAAGTACACTAAATTATATCTTGATAATACTACTAATGATACATCAATTATAATAAAAGGTTTATTTAAATATTCTTAACAATTATTTAAAGTTCTTTTATCAAATATTTTTAGACCAAAAGTATTCAAAACTGACGAAAAAATCAATATTGGAAAGGGTTGAAGATAAATCATTGAATGGTAATTCATACTATCTATGATTTTAATTTTTGTAATTGAAGATATGACGAGATCACTTTCTTGAGATGAGTAGATATTTAGAGAAGTGTTTTCTCGAAAAATCGTTAATTTCTGATCTTCAGTGAAATTTTTTCTTGCGATAGAGAACAGTTAATTCATTTCACTCCATTTGCATCCATTTTATGTGCTTATTTTTTAAGTATTTACTAGAATAATTGATCAACTAAATTTAGATGAAACTATGACGCCGACGAGTATGCAATTAACACTTATACCACAGCAAATGACTCCGTCATGTGATTTAATACCAAGTGTATTGGCAACATCTCCTCTCAGTAATTATTCGTATAAAGATAACAAAGATCGATTTGATATGAATAATGCTGAAGTTCAATATCAAGTATTAGAGTAAGTGAAATGACCCATGGAAAAAGTTTTCAATGACTACCGCGGCAATCAACGGTCTATCATTTGCGACTTTGAGCGTTAAATACGAAATGCGATAGTCAGATCTTTGATTAGTTTTTCTCACATTGTGGGAAAACGCAGTGTTATCAAACACCGATTCTTAGCAGTTTTTGATAAAAAATGGACTTATGATTTTGATGTTATACTGTTTTTTGTAGTCCATCTGACTATCCTTGATTTACCATATATATGACCTATCTGCGATTTCATCCGATGATCTAACATTTTGATCCACTCAAAGAATACCACTATCTATTCTTTATTGATTTTCTTCTGATTAGATTCGCACTTCTTACCGAATGATTACAATCAGCTAATTGTATTAAACCGTATGATGATGTTCTTACTAATACCGAATATGACAGCCTATTTTATCAGTGATGAAAAATCTTTTCATTCAGACTGATATGTTTAATTTACTAGTGTGCTTTATGGCGATATATAGAATCTTATTTAAGAAATATAGTCGTAATTATTAAACTATAACCACAATCTATTCGAGTAAAATCATTTTTTGAGAAAAAATATACATTTATTCGGATCTTTAGTTGATGAACAGCGATATCATGCGTTACGGAAAAGTCTAACTATTTGAAATAAGATTACAGTTCTGCCTATATGTATATATATACGTCAAAATACATGAGAATATTGCTCAATATATTTATTCGCACGACCAACCAGGTCTGTTATCGGAAGAAATTCCGTAATGTTTTTTTCGATTTTTGTTGTTGGAATAAGTACCGCACCAGATTAATCAAACAGTCTTGACATTACTTAGGTAAAAGAGGGGTGTCCCTGCTACATTATAAGGTATATCTTACAATTAGCTGATTGTAATCATTCGGTAAGAAGTGCGAATCTAATCAGAAGAAAATCAATAAAGAATAGATAGTGGTATTCTTTGAGTGGATCAAAATGTTAGATCATCGGATGNTCTGGTTATGTCGTTATCTTGATTTCATCGATAAAAAAAACAGGTGTGTATATATGTTTATCTCTGAACTATTACTATCTCATGAACATATTGTTACAAATGATCATCTCAACGAAATATGACTAATACCTAAGCAGACAAAACGCATACATATCTACCGCATTAAGAAATATGCTTTTGTACGCGTATAAATATATTTTGTCTCGAGCAACGTATTTTCAATCGTAAACCGCGTGTTTTTTATTCCCTCGACTATAGCGAGGGTCTTATGCAAAAGATAGTTTGATTGTAAAATTGTATCAGATTCAAAGGTCAAAAACACATCAGTGAAGGCTAGTCTGAAATCATCGTCTTGGGGAAGTAGGAACAGAGGTATTGGGTCAAACTGTGGCGTGGGGTATAGAGGTGATTATTAGGGGAAATTGATTTTACAAAAAAATTTAATATTTTATTTTCGAAAGTTAAAACATATGTGAACAATAACATGTGAGGCGTTTTCTCGCATATCAAGTTGTCGTATGAATTCATATCAATATTGACACAAGTGAAGAATATTTGTCCTTCATGGTCGGGGATTAAGTGAGTCGGCGCGGCGAGCGTTACTTGTCGATTTTACCTGCCTATAGTGGCGGCGCCAAGGGGGAAGGGGCTGCCGGGGGCCGAGCCCCCTCAATTTTTTTTTATGAACCCAGATAATCAATTTGCTAGCGATCTTTGTAATTATGATATTATCAAAAAAATTAGACAGGCTTATACAGGCAGGCAGGTGCAGGAATGCTGTGCAGGCCATGCCTACAGAATCACGACCTGCTTGGGCCTCTACGTCGTACATAATGCGAAGATCGCGCTTTGTAATACAAAGTTCGCAAAATATAATACTGTAATGTATGGTGATTCTCACATACCGTAACTAATCTTTGTCTTCTCGAGCTTTTTTAAAATCGCATATATCAGCGCTTAAAAAGATCTTCTTTGAGTGAAAGGATACTTGACTAGACTGACGAAATTCATTGCTTAAGCATCATCAATCGAACTTTGTAATAATATTCTTTGCATTTGTGAAAAAACCAAGGAGAGAAAAATCTGATTTCATATTCATGAGCACATCTTTTATGCAGTAATATTAAAAAGACAATAGTGTTAGAATTAGATTACTCGTTTCGATCCTGATATTGATTACTTTAGAAATTTTACCAAATAGTATAGATATTGCTTAATCGAGAAAAAGCTGAATAGAACTCACCTGCGTTATATTTAGTACTGGATATGTTGAGTGTACCATCTTGTTAAAAAATACACCATTTTAGTTCCTTTCGTGCGAAAAGAAAGATATTATTGTACTTTTCGGCAAAGTACTGTTGAAACATGGTCAGCATCAATGCATACTAACAGTTACCGACAATACAAACAAAGTTAATATATATCAATGTAATTTCACGAATGTTGCGAGAAAGTAGTTTTCTTATACAAATAAGATCGGGTGACCCGCTCTCTTGTGCAAATATGTTTTGCTTGATAAAACCAAATAATTGCAAAGTATCGTATTTATTCGTACCAGTGTAGGAAGTAAAAAGTAATAATTGAGATGTTTGTAAAGCTTTTCATATCATTAGTATTAATTATATTTGATTTTTTCGATATTATAGGCGAGGTATTGTTCAAGACGCGTTCCATCGGCACACATCTGACATAGCCATAGCTGATTCTCTTATAAACGAGTATCTGAGGGCATTAGACACAAGTACAGAACAAAAGCAACAAATTACTGCAACGTTTATAAATGGCCACGAAAATTTGGTCGGTAATTACGATGTAGACAATCCATTCATCGTATGCGAAGAATTGATGGATATACCGTTCGATACTGAAGAATCGATTCCGTCAATATATAGCCGAGACAATGAATATATAGATACAGTAAGAAAAAATCTGCGTACGACATACAACACACTAGCGAAATAAAATAGGATGCGGCTATGTTAGACGTATTTATGATAAAAAGAAACATTGTATGCTAGTTGAAACAGTCGTTTTTTCTTCTGTTCTGCTCTGTTGCTCTACTCCCACAATACAGCGAAAAGTAATCAAAACACGGAACCCTATTGAAGTTTCGTTCGTCTGAAAACTGAAATTTTCGTTAATCAACACCCCGACATTGTATCCATAACGGTGTAGTTGATTGTCAAAGTTAGCAAGGACGTCATGAACTTAGTTTTCTGAAATTGTTATAGTCATAATACAAAATCAGAAATCAGAAATGTCATACAGACAAATATTTCTGCGAAACAGTTTCTTTTTTATGCGTTCAATACACAGCAAAGTAAAACGAAACAAAAAGATTGTTGTATTCGGATTTCATTTGTTGTTCTATTTGAGTGAGATCGGAGATATACGTCTTTGTAATGAGTCTATTTTACCAGTTATTTGTGCTTCTTGAGGCATTACAACGGTCGGATAGAATAGAGTAGCAGACATTATCGCGCATTTTATATTGCGAAATAAATTAATCTCGAAATGTATTTAGATTTCTTTATCAACAGATTCATTCGATATATATGCAACAACTGTTAGTGAGCAAAGTCAAACGACGAAAAATCGAATATTTGATCCGACAAAAAATGATCGTAAAACACTATTTGTCTCAGGATTAAAAAAGAGTGTGTGTCATGAGGATGTACGCAGGCTTTTTCCAGGATGTTCAAATGTAATAATCAAGCGATACCGTACCACATCACATCTTAAGTATACTATAGACATTTCTTTGCTCGATAATTAAATGAATATCTTTTCAATAGATATGCTCTTGTGACTCATTGTACGTCACAAACAGCTGAAGTAAATCGCCGACGACCCATTAATCTCCATGTTCTTGGTCCACAATGTCGCATTGAATATGCTGGTGATAGTGCGTCTCTCCTCAGGAGAAATCAAAGCTGTGCTCGGAAAGTAATAGTGGTTCGGCGAATTCCACCAAATGTCAGTGACGACGACCTATGCTATTTGTTTCCCAATTGTCGAATCTTAAAGTACTATCCAGCAGTTATTGTCTCTGCTACACCATCGATAACCGCAAAAACGACGAACAATAGAAATGTTTTATCAGGGTAAGAACTGTGAAGCAATATAGCTTTACTTTATTTCTTGATAGATTAATATTGACTTAACTATTGAAAAGAATCTGAGATCATACGAAGCAAAGTGTACAGATTACAGTAGCTTGACTAGAAAATACTGAATATCAGTAACATAGATGAATAGTATTCCGAAGAGTGGGAGTGCGATTGAGTCTAGGCGTGGATGTGGGTGTCTTCTCCGCCTTACGCACACTCACACCCTCACCCTGAAGATGGCCAGCAAATATCGGAAAATGAATCAGTAAGTTTACGAAAATGATTATAAGTTTTAAAGGTACAATCGTGAGCAGATATCATTCTAGAATTTAGGCCATCTTAATACCTTGGTTTAATGGATTTTACACTTCTGTGACGAAGATCACACTATAATGTAATTATTTCATATTCCACTATGTTTTATACAGATACGCTTATATTGCCTTCGACGATGAACAACAAGCAACTTATGTCATCGAACACGCTCATCAATACCAAGTGAATGGTCAACTACTAACGGTCTCTTTATGTCGTATTTAAATATTATCATAGCCGACAATAATAGAACTATCTTTCAATATGAATCGATTATATTTTCTCTAATATGATTTAAACAGTTTAGTGCTCGTTAATAAAAGTAATATTTCTCAAATTTAAATATTAAAGGATAAAGTGTTTGTCAGATCCAACCTCTAACGCTTTTGACGCTCAGTAATAATGTAATACTCACTCTTCATGTAGCCTACTTACAAAGAGAAAAACGTATCTATTCAAAACTTTGCTGAAAATATCTTCTTTCGAATATTGTCATGTTCGGATATGGTTGCATAAAGATACACAGTATAAATTTCAGTTTATATGAGCGAACTTCTCTGTAGGGATACACTAATCGCAATATTCACCAATTCTAGAATTAGAATCAGATCGGCTTTAGATTGGTATACCGTTAGTTTCCAGGAATACATTTTTTAAGAGTATATGAATTCATATAAAGAATTTCATAGTAAACTAGCGGAGGTAGCCGATGATGGCCAAGAAACTTCCAGATTGAGAACTTGATATGTGAAAAATGACAGAAGATATATACAAAAGGTTGTTCTTGAAATGTTTTCTTTATATCATAGCATATTCTTGAATGAATCTAAAGCTATGGCAATACTTTATTCTAAATAAGATTTATACACTGGAGATATATGCGTTATAGAATAGAGACGGTCAGTTCCGAGTCTCTCGCGCTCCATCTCAGCTCCAGCTCCATCAACAAATGTCCTTAATTTTTTCTACAGTTACGCGAGTCCACTGAAATTCTCTCGTAATGTACATTGAAACATTTATATTAGATTAACACTACACTTATTTTACCGAGAGCACAACGTGAAACGCATTTACGACCATAATAAGTTGACCAATTAGTTACAACAAGTGACGATTACATTTCAATAAAGTAAGTACTGAAAGCACATTCTTCGATAATCGACCACGATGAGGACGCATTAATATTCCGCTAGAAGAGAATACGCGCTCTACTGGCACAGAAGCTGCAAGAATACAAAATACTTTAGTCGCAAGCTTCTGTAGGTATGAATAAGTATTTTTCTTTTCCAAGACCAAACTGGAATCGTCGCCATCTTCTTTCTCAAACATGGAAATTTCGCTTTCAATCGATTCCAAAATGCACGAACGTTTTTTCTTTCCTGATGCTTTTTGTCCTTCATAACCAGAAAATAGTCGTTTCCTCTTGAAGTTTGGCAAGTTACTCAGCGATTCATCCACCGTACCACAATGATCACTAATAGATGGTTCCATATTTGTTTCTGAGATATAACTCAGTGAACCATGTAATTGTAACGCAGCTTTTAGAACGAGTGTTTTCATCGTGTTTATTAATCGTTCTTTTGTTGAATCAAGTAGATCAGAAGCGAGAATCCAGTTGAACTTGAAACGACCATCAAGGAAAGAAGCAACCAAGAAAAGATCGGGTGTAGACCGTTTCTTCATCTTAATGCTGCTATCAGCGAAAATTTCGCATCGTTCAAGAAGACGGCCAAATCGTTCGCATAAAGAATTTACTAATGTACGACAGAGTGGCCCAGGGTATTCGCAATTGGTACGTTCACGTTCGAGATCGAAATAAATTGAGAGAATACTTGGTGCCACTAATGAAATGGAAGCAGTTTTGTCAGCTTGTGCGCGGGTTGTAGCTTCAGCGTATAAAGCAAAAACACTTGCAAATTCCTGAAGACTAAGAATGTCGCAAGCTGTTAGAATAAGATCAGTACGATCAACACTACGAAATAAATCGTTGAGCAACGTGTGAGATATTTCGAGGATTTTGCAAATAGTGTGATGTTGAGAATTTCATCTTGTCTTCGCCGTTATTGGAATACTAATGTTTTCTCTTTGTAAAACTTCGGCAAAGAACATTGATTTGTGACTAAAACAAAGTTATCATTTCATAATGATAGTTCCTCTGAGTAATCGTGTGTATTATGAGAGGTTTTCTTTATCATCTTACCTAAATTTTGCGATTGCCGCAACTACAGCTAGAGATGCTTTTGCAGCCTCACAGTCTCTCAATCCTTCACCAACAAGACATTGCAACGTGTGTGAGAAGCAGAGAGTTCGAAGTCGCTCTTCTTGATTCGTACTATCAATTTACGCATGTTTTTCGGCATTCTCAACTGGATCAACATCGTCATCTTCAGGCTCGAAATAAACTTCAAAGCCAGGTATGACAAGTTCATCGAATGCTCTAAGATTGTTTGATGCATTGTCTGTAGCAATTCGGACAAATTTGTCTTCAATATCAAAGGCCGCAATAGTATCTTCAAGTCGTTGGCGTAAGTTATCACCAGTATGTGGTCCCAAAAGAAATGTTCTGACAAATGTTATCGTAGCACATATAAACTTATCAGAAAAAGACTGAAAGTTTAAAAGACAGTTTTCAATAGATCCGTTACGATCGTTAACTTTATGCATTGTAATCGCAATGAACGCACGCATTCACCTGTCGGTCCGAACATCAAGTGTCAATCCAACAAATTGTGCATCTTTACAGGTTTGTTTCACGACAAAGTGTGCGTCGAGACAAAACGGTAAGCCGCGGATCGGCAATGTTCATAGCACGTAGAAAAGCTGGATGATCGACCACCGATAATGGTAAGCCCAAATCGATAATTAAGTCTTGCACAATCATTTCAGTAAATTGAATTTGACGGTTACTACGAGTACTGTATTTCTCGCTCAATGAAAATGAACATACATCGATGTACGAAATCTAACGAAAAACATCTCACGTGTTGAAGGGCTATAACAGGTAGAGAATCAGTATAATTCAAATTTCTAAGCTTCCAGTCCTTATTTTCCCCGCCGTGCATCGCATAAAATGGCAGTTTCGGCTATATCTTTTTATGCAAAAGAGTTACCGAAGCTAATTTCTGCCTCAGAACTTATTCAAATTTCCTCTTTCTAATTCTCACGTCATTGCATACCTTATATTCTTCGAATTCACCCACCCTCAACATTTATCTTAATCTTTTTAGATCCTGTAACGCTATTGGTCAGCTTCGCAGGTTGCTTCTGCTGCTGATGCAAAATGAACATCTGAACAAATACAATAGAAGCGATCTCGTACACTGTTTAATGTTTAATATGCTTATAGAAATAACCTAGGTTGATTTTGTTGATATATCAATTAAAACACTATAATAAGAATGGTTATTCTAGATTTTTTTCTGTTTGCGAAACAATAGATTTGTTGATCCCGTCTTGGAGTACTATAAATAAGTCAGTGTATGTTGTTTCAAATACTTGAAATATTTTTATATCTGTATTCATTGGAATTTGAATGGACACAGCAACCTATTACCAATGGAGAGAAACTACAAAACGCCAGACGATAGTACTTTTTTTCAAAGTGCTCAAGGTCTTTGGCACAGTCAAGTTACGTCCCCGACAGCTTCGGTCTATACCACCAATGTAAACATAACTCTGACGTCGACACCTTCCAGAACGACAACTCATGATGGGATCAATCGAAGTAACTCACAGTCGAATTCAACATCTTTTCAAGTACATACATCCATCAGAGAATGGTTGCCCGCTGCTACTTCAACACCACTTTGTGTAGTGTCTTCGGGAGCAATGCATTCTTTGAAAGATGAAGAAAATGAATTGTTTGGCAAGATAAGGCAGTCGGTTCGAGACCTTACACAACGACCCAATCGACAATATCCATTATCTCGAATCATTAAATGGGCTGTCGATGAACTACCCAAAGTAGAACCTGTCGTCGGTGTTGTCAGTAATTGATCAGCTTCTCTTCTATGAAAAGTCAATTGTTCTGATTTTTTCAATTATATGTTAGGAAAAAAGAATATAAGACTCTTCAAGAAGAACAAGAAGAAAATGATCAGGATACCCATCATTTTCAGTTACTGATACTTTCGCTCTTCTCTTTTCAAGAATTAGAATTTTCTTTTCGATATGAACTTTAGTTAGTCGGTATTTAATCGAAGTTTCAGAGGTAGTTTTCAACCACCCCAAGGATGTTTATGAACGTCAAAACCAAAAGANGGCTAAATGTTACCTTCCACTTCTCTAGATATACTTTGTATGATCACAACCCTCACCCACACCCTCGTTTACAAAGAAGCTGTTTTCGGCTTTTTACCTTTTTACTGCATAAAACGAAGTCTGTTAGTACTTCATTGAGTACCAACGCCTGCCAAAACTGTTTCTGACACCTTTAGGTCCTCAATCAGATGGCCGAGCGATCTCTTTCAGGTATCCATCAGCGTTTGATATTTTCCTACAAAGCCTCGAAGCCTCCAATACCGTGTAGATCAACTACTACTCTCGAAATCCCTTCCAAACGTTTTTTTATGAAGTTTTGAACAATTCCAGAAAAATAGCCATTTGACCTTTGACCTTTGACCTGCGACAGACACACAAACAAACAAACAAACGAATTTCCGTTTTTTGACCACTTTTTTTCGACATGACCCTGCTTACAGTCGAGGGAATAAGAGAAGAATGGATTAAAATGTTAGAATTCACTGATGTAACCGTAAAGGTCGATGATAACTACACAACACTTGATCGAGCAGTTATCAAACAATTACTTGATAGATTAAAATGGATTCAGTATTATACAAAACATACCTTGGGTTTCATTGTAATCGAGATTCTTATTAAACTGTCTAATGCTCAAATTGTATCCATATTTGAAATTCATCACCGAGTTTCAATTATGGCGAAGAAATTTTCTGCTAACAATAAATTTCCGAGTCGGTTTCGTCACGATGTGAAAGAGAAGTTGATCGTCTGAAACAATTTGATTTGTCAGAAGAAATCTAATCTTACAAAAAACGTTTTTACATAGAAGAATGCTTCTCATGATTGCTAAGAATTTAATGCGTGTGTTTACGTAATATTGACAATTTTAAAGAGAAGATGAAAATCTGTATCGTTAAAAGTACTCCCATGTACAATCAATACAATAATAACCAATTGAACGTGTTTTATAAAATTGATATTTGCGGAATCAAATTTTAACACGTCCTTCTCTGCAAGAAGAATCCTTCCTATTTCGACCAATACTTCTGTTACTTTTAGAACTCAGTTCAGAGGTATAAGCCTCGTATAGAGAATGGAACTATATGACACGCAGTATATGAAATGCAGATTTCGGAATAATTCATACTAACAATTGTTTCGTTGCATAGTCCGCATCCCCTCTTTCAAAATTTCCTAGATCTGCCCTTGACGGTTGATGGGAACGAACCCTTGAAAAATTGAATAAAAACGAAATCTTGTGTATAGACATGTAATCAACAATTAAAGACGCTTTTACTGTAACTATCCGATCAAGTAAATCAAAATTAACTTCGAATAGTGGAAATGACTAACTCATTTCATGAAGAAAGCGAACACAATCGTAGATTCAATGTAATAACACGAGTTCTCCTTGCAAATTCTATTATCTGCTTATAAAATACGTTCAAAGAAAATCCTCATTCTAAATTTAATTTTAATATTTCAAATAGGGAAGTTAATCTCGACAATATCTCCTCAGCACTTATCATAATGAATTGATATTTTTGAAAGAATACGCAAAAATGACAAACTCATTATAAGGGTGTTCACTTCCAAACGGTTGATTGAAATTACAAATGACATCAAATATTTCCACAGCAATAACAATTGATTCATCTGTGAATCGATTAATTTCAGCACGAATTGGATTTCGGCAAATTGGTCAGCCAATTCTTTTCACTTTCGGTCTGATTGGTTGTTCATTAAACATCCTTATATTTCTCCGTCCATCATTATGTACAAATTCTTGTGCGATCTGTTTTCATACAAGTACATGGGCAAATCTATTCTGTTTAACATTCAGTTTATTTGTTGGAATGATTTCATTTTTTATCAATTATAATTTATTGTTATACAATACACTTTCGTGTAAAATGCGATATTATATTTTAACAAATTGTCAACTGATCAGTCGTGCGTGCGTTGTTTTCGCATGTTTAGATCGTTTTTTCTTGTGTTCACCGAATGTTCATCATCGATTATTTTGTCGATCGAAAATTGCCATTCGAAATCTGTTCATTATCATTGGTTTTTGTTCCTGTTTAACAGTTTATGTTTTAGTTGTTTATGACGCATTTCCTCAAACACGTCAATGCACAACGAATTCAAGTGCTGGAAGAATTATCGATACAGCTGTTTTGTTTGTTTTCAATTTTGGAATTCCAGCGGTGTCGATGACAATTCTGAGTTGTGCAATTCTTTGGCGATTGAAACAAAATGCGAAGAGATTGGATCAACAAAAAGTAAATCTTTTCATTGGAAAATAGATGAACATGGATTATTATCTTTAGATAAACGTTCGTAAACGTGATGTTCAACTTGCGACAATGCTTCTTGGCCAAGTTGTTTTATATATTTTGACTGCGTTGCCCTTTGTGAGCAATTTTGTTTATATCACACTTACACAATATGATTTACCATCGAGTAAATCAGCTTATCGAAGTTCTGCGGAGAGTTTAGCGATAACAGCGACAGGAGCTTTTGGGATTTATGTATTTAATGCGGTAAGAATTTGTTCGGAAAAGACTTTTCATTGAATATGGAAACATTTAGATGACATTTTATGTTTACACATTAACTGCGCCAAGTTTTCGCCGTCAATTAGTTTCATCAGTCATCCCGAGAAGATGGATCAATGGTTTTCAACGAGCTGATCCTTAGCAATTGCATCGGATCAACCCATCAAATCAACAAACTTAATTTTCCTGTCGTTTTGTTTGTCTTATATTTTAATTAATAAAAACAATTTCAAAATGAGAATCCTCACGAAATCAAGTGATCTATATTCAAAAGATAAAAAAATTCATCAGCGATTGTTTGTCTTATGAATCCGAGTGTTCCTTCAAAAAGTCATTTTTCACCACCATTAAAATGTTTTCCAAGAGATTTTTGTTATCTGAATTGATTAATTCTTTTGGACAACAACAGAAAAACCAATCGATAATTAGTTGATGTGTTTCGTGTAGATTAATATGCGTTTCAACTCCTTTGTAACGACATATTAAATCTATTGAAGTCATGTTGATCATCTATAAATTTCTACATAGTTGGTCGTTTTGATTCAACATTTTCGTCATTAATAGAGTAAGCAAAAAAAATTCCACGTTTTACTGGCAGATTTATAGAAGCGTAATGTTTTGTCAGAATTTTGAAAATAGTATCGGAAATTGTTGGTCCATTTTTGCCTTGGTAAATTACATGTGTATTCTTTTCTCTTGTATTTACCTTTTGATCGTTGGTGAATTACATTTCTATAAACTGCACGTTGATGTTTTTCCTGCATTATTCTGGTATAACGTGGATCTTTCCGCACAAAACCGTTTGCAGTCGAAATTGTTCTAAGCACTGTAAATAGAAACGATATCGTGTGTTTAAAAGTTTTTAGATACGTCACCAGCACGTAACTTAAGCTGGTTCTCGATTTGAATATTTTCAGAACTTATTCATTTGGATAGGCGTCGTAATTCTATCCGTTTCAGTCGTAAAGGTATGGATAAGAAGGATATTCATATATAACTTCACCCACACTCATGATTGTCAGTTACCATTAATAGTGAGTGAAGGAAGAGTTGAGAAAGATGTAAGACGTTTCTTTATATTGAATGATTCGTTGGAAGTGCTGAATTTGTTTAAATTTCTCGATTCGAATTTTCTAAATGTGACAAATCATTTTCGTTTCGTTCAATTGTGAAGTTATACAGTTACTGGACGTGATCTGTTGATCGGTTTGGATGTCTCAATACATATGATGAACGCAATAAAAGAATTTTAATAGATTGAATAAGTTGATTGGTTCGTCGATTGAGACCAAAAAATGCCTTCAGAAGATCGACGTAATCAAAGTATTCGAACATTTCAAGCCAAAGTTCATTGGCCAAATCTTCATTACATGATCGTCTTTGCACAGATATTTTCTACAATCAGATAATAAGAAACATCAGGTAGATATTCTCGTCGAAATTCAGAGTTACCTTTTGTTGCCGTCGCATGGGAAAAGGAGAAAAAATCGAATTATTGTTTGCTTAGAGAATGGCTCCGTAGGTGAATAGTCGCATACTTTATGGGAAAGAAAAGAGGAAAAAACCAACATAAAACAATGACGTGTATCAAAAGAAAAAGAATATGTGTTAGCGGATATTCTAACTGATCCGGACGACAAGATGATTTCTTCCCAGTATTATTTTTTTACAAAAATGAAGACAATTGAGAAGAAGTTGTATCAAGGAGCAGTTTTAATTATAAACAGATCCAGAATGTCATTTTTTGTATTCATTTCTACTTAATTGTTTTTATATTTAAAGAACAATTCTATAGATTGTGTATTTATAAAATTGACAAATTGTAACAAGAGATTCATCATGAGAGTTTATTCATAAATCATGAGATACTGAGCTAACGGTCGAAATTCTTCTCAAGAAAAAGAAGAAGGAGAAGTCGTCTTGATTGGTCTTAAGGACTAGCGGATCAACGACAAGATGTGAGTGAGTAATATATCACTCAAGTGATTTCTTCACTGAAACCGACAACAACATCTGTGAAATTCCATTCAGGTCACCCATGTTTGGTCTTTCTCTGGTCATTCGACACTATCTCCATATTTCTCTCGATGTACAGAACTAGCGCACAATCAAGCAACTTTATATACAAGAATCTGAGAAAATTCAACCGAAAGTCAGCGCTAGTACAATCGATTGGAGCCATCTTTGAACTCGACTGAGATATTCATAAGATGATGCTGTGTAAAAAAATTCAGTTCAATCGAATTCTTCTACCGAAAGTTACCTAATAAACGGCCGGTCGGTCATACTAATCGATCCTGGCAGGGTATTCACCTTTTGGGTGTGCAAAAATTAGCATCAACATATGACGATACTCTCACTCACATCTAGGATGCAAAAAGTTCTTTATAATTATTTTATTTTATTCATGTTTCAATGATGTTTAGAATTGCTTCGTTTAATTAATTTAACTTATAATGCAAGGATGTGATCCTTCTTCAGCGACTAGTATGATTATATATGATTGACTTAAAGTCCTAATTGGGAAAATCTCATTTAGTTTGTCCTTTAGTTCTGCAGGTACAGCAATATGATCATTTATGTTTCGTTTTGTAGCTTCATATTCTTGAATAAAAGCAAAATAATCATCATGATAGCTGAAAAAAATTATAACTTGACCATATCTAATTGAATAGTTCATAAACGTGAAAGAAATTATGTAACTTGAACAGTTAAATGGTAAATTGTATATGATTGAATGATAAGTATTGGAATTGTTTTTAAATCGTAAAAACAAAATAATTTCATTTTCATTTTGAATAGATTTGTGCAGAATGTTCGAAAAAATACAACGATACTTATCAAATGAAGCATCGTTGATATTAATGCTATTGATACCAGTGGATTGTGATAACTCAAATCGTGATCGTAAGGTAAGAGTTTCGATATTTATACAATCAGCAATTTGAGTAGCAAGATGGCATGTTCCATGCGCCTTTTTCTTTGAATAACGAACGGCACTTTCAAAACAAAAAGCCGAATTAAAAGATAATCCTCCATGCAACAACACTTGCTGTGGTAAATGTAAATGCGCATGAAGAGAAAACAATTCAATGTTTTCACCGTATATCTGAGGTGCAGTTCAACAATAATAATGAATAATTTGATCTGCTAATCCGATCTCTTCATCAGATTTTGGACAATGTAATAATTTGATACACATTGAATATAACGCAAAATGTGCTGCGATAATCGAAGGTAAATGTGGTAGTAGAAGTGGAAGTCCAATTGACAATATAAAGACACGAAAATGCTTTGCTTTCCAATCGGTACAGGCATTAATTGGATAATTGAATTTAACACTCATATTGTGAGCAAATTTTTGAGAATATAATATTGAATTTATATCTGAAAGTGTGTCGGAATTCAACATTAATAGCCATCCCTGTATCAAGTTTGACATGTGTCCAAGACAAGACAAATGCATATAATCAACAATTATTTGTTTTGGATATTCAAAGATTTCAAGTAAAGGCGAAGTTTCTTTAACACCTAAAATACTACCTGCCTTTTTATGACCAAATACTCGAATATCAGCTGCTTGAGCTGTTGCTATAAACTCAGTGTGAGTGCGTGGTCGATAAGCATTTTTTTGCTAACGATAAAATACTTGTCGATTAATACAAAAACCTGCAGCAGAAAACTCAATGTATTTGAACTGAAATTGAAAGAGACGTCATTTAAATATTTTACCTTCGGTTAAACAATTCGCACACGCATTATAACCATTATATCTAATTGTTTTCCAAAACAAAGCTTTTGCTGGTAAGTCTGCAATAAACAACTGCGTTTTAACTGTAATCAGGAGTTAGCAATGATTGATAATTAAAATTGATGGAACCGAAAGATCTATCAATTGTTCAATGCAATCTTTCATGAATAGGTTCACATCGGGTTTCACACTAGACATCCATAAACATAAGACAATTGTATTTGTTTGATTTTCTCTAACTTGTGGAGGAAGTTCGACAATTGAAGCTGAACACGGCCATAGAGATGATTTGGTTGTATGTACCAAAGGTGCGTCATCGGTGTGAATATTGAGAGTGGTGGGATAAACTGTGACGTTGTTGGCCCTATGTAATTCATTTAATGAAATCATCGACTTTTTGTAAAAAGCACCAGAATCAATATCATATGGTTGAGAGAGTTCTTTTTCGTTCAATAACGAGATATTTCGAGTAAGAATTGATTTCAATTGCTCCTTGATATACAGTGTAACTATTTCAGTTACATTACGATTTTGCAATGATTGATTAAATAAATTACATTTCTTATTTTCACAAAACTTTTGACCACCCCATATACCACACAGACTGTTACAAACATTGCAATAATATTTAGATGATGATATTGGTGTAACACCTATTAATTTCATAATTGAAGATTGTGTAACTGGCAAAACATTAGGAACAGGTAAAAAAGATTTAATCACCTTTAGAATACGATCGACCGTCGACTTTGAAAAGTTCAATTTCAGTCGCTATTGACAAAATTGACATTGCAGCATATTTTACAGAAATATATGAATGTTCGTATAATGGTGAACTAGAATCGTTTGTGAAATCAGTTGAATCATACGAGAAAGCATCATTTTCATCTGGCTTATACGTAGTCGTATTCAAATCAAAGTCGTCGCCGTGTGAAAAATCATCTTCTAAAGTTGTACTTTTATTTGGAGAACCTTTTGATGGTTCATCTTCTTCATCGATATTTGAACTGTCACCAGCGTCCTTTTCATCAGAATTCACCTTGTTTAACACTTGCAGTAATGCATTTATTTTTCGTTGTCGCTTCTGCTGCTGTAAAGTGCTACGATTGACATATGGCAGTTGAGAATTCCACATCTGAAATACATGGTAATCTTAGAAGGTTAGTACGCAAAGAGTTTTCGAAAAAAATCGATCGTTGATTGTGTTATATATCCTTACGAAAGTCTTTTCAACAGATTTCGTAGAAAGATTTATGAAAGCACGCTTATTAGAGACAAATGATTCGTGTTTCGATACTTCTTAGTTTATTGTGGAAAATGAAAAGAATTACACGCGTGGAGAAACACTCCTCTCGTTGCTCTCTCTTCACACTATCACACGTACATATTTATATGCACACATACAAAGAAGAGTGAATAGATATCACAGAAACAAAGAAAGATATCACTAATACAAAAGATC
>CAJNOJ010000877.1:4237-18265 GCA_905250025.1 Adineta ricciae | reverse complement strand
ATGCAGCTAAGACGCTGAATGCATGATTTATCCATCCTCGACATCTAATTTCACAGTCTGATATCGCGCGCTAGCTATCGATCCATTTTATGATTTGCGATAATTATCAATCAGCCTCATCAATCTCCACGCGCTATTCATGACGTTGCTGTCATTTTTTGCCTTCAATTATGCCACAGATAGACACCATTCGAACTACTTTTTCTCAAGAGACCATGTGGCGAGTCTTCGTCCATGTTCCCAATACAGTATTCGCTTAGCCAAATTATAGAGTTAGTAAATTCTTAGTTGATGCCTCAAGTCATTTCTCGACGCTATAAATATGCTCTTCCGTCGACCATAGGTTTGATCGGAAAGACTACTCTTCAAAAGGCAAATATTTCGAGAAAAACGATTTTTAATCTTTCACTCTTGGCCCTTGGCCCTCGCCCACACCCGTGGCCATGAGGAGTCACACCGTGCCGCAATGCGCACCCCATTGGCCAAATCCCCTACCTTCGGCCACCACTAGCCGCACACGCGCGCAACTTCAGCCACTTAGCGCGCAGTAGCCCACCGTCGCCCACGTTTTGCCACAAACAAACTATTTTATTTCATATGGCCCTCCTTACAGTCGAGGGAATTTTTTCGTGATGCTAGCTTCATGTCGATTATGTCTACTCGTTCGTTGAATTAATCCCATCCCTGTAATAGAAGCCCCTTCCTTATTAAAAGCCCTCCCTCGTATTAGAAGTTCCCTCGGAGCTGAGGAACACATCTGCCTAATAGAAGCACCGCTATCCTTTAAAATTTTTTTCGCAACGTTTCTGACAATTTTGATTAATTTGTCACCGTAAAATTTGCTGAAACAGTAGATTTTGAGGTAAAGAAGTAGTAATAACCCCCCAAAAAAGCTTATGATCGCATACAAATCTGTCAAAAATCCCTAAAAACTTAGATACCTAAAATTTTCAAAAAATGACAAGGCATACGAGAAGCCGCTTTGAAAACTTTTTACGCTTGCCAAATTATAAGCCCCCGGAGGCTTCTATTACGGGGAGGGGCTTATAGTTCAATTGATATCTCGTAAACTAGAACAGATAAAAACTTTACTTTTTCAGAAATGAATGGTCATATATAGGTCAATAAGGCAAGAAAAAGAATTACTCAAATCCTTTAAGTAGAACTGGACTTGTATACAATCTTGTTTTGGGGATGCAACGGTATAATGACTGCAATTGTCAGTCATATACGTATATACGAACAGGAACTGTATTTTACGATGAAAAATAAGATTTTCTGGTAATAACTTACCGGGAAAATGATAGACAAGTGACCTCTGCATTTCAACAAGCCCGATTGATCAGATCTATGAAAGATTTCGAAATAACGGTCTGCGTCTGTCGCAGGCAAACAGACTAGGGAACCGCAGCGGATCCAAAATCCGACTCGATGTAGTTGGAGTTGAAATCAAAAACGTTTACGACACATTTCGCTAGGACAGGCACAAATCTTATAGCTCGTTTCGATCAATGATAAATATATATGTGTATATGAAAGAAAAATGGAGCCACAATTTTCTTAAAGCGCTTCCTAGTCTTTCGATCCTGTTACAATCAACGTAAAATTGAATTCTGGTCGAATAGTGCTCCTTCCAAGGACGAGAAGACGATCTGAAAAGAAAGGGTCTCTTCAATGGTAAGGGATGGCACATACATTTGTATAGGAAAAACAGTATGGACAAATTTTCTCGCGAAACATTTTCCCGTTACCGAACGCACTTCTAATCAAAGCAGATTCAAATTCTGTATCTATCCCACTGGCCTCTAGGGACGAGAAAAACATTCTGTTGAGAAAATTTTCTGACTTAACATATTACTTATTCATGTACTATATAAATAGATATTTTGGGCCAGTTTCACCGGCAAAATTTTTCTTTGTTTCGTAGTGCTACTCCCATGTTAGTTTCATATCGATGTGAAGGGAGGAAGAGTTTTATGCTTTTGAATTTTTTATTGGTTTATTTGTCGTGGTGCCGACTCACTTCACCCTCGACTGTGGAAGATAGATATACTGTCTGCGTGTGCTATTAATGAGGCGAATCAGTCTAGCAACTTCACCTACGATGAAACGGTAAAACCTTTTCTGTTCGACTATTTATTAACTCTCGCAAATAAAATAGCTTATTGTCTTTGTAAAACAAATGTGAGGATATAAAAGGTCTTTANAAAGTCTGACAAATTATGTTGAACATGGTGAAGATAATCAAATTTTGTCATACAAGAATACAAATTTCACCGAAATTGAGTTAGAACCAATTCAAACAACAGAGAATAATATTGCTAATTTACATGTTCCTTTTAGCACTCGTAGTTCAGCTGGTGTTGATAATTGCCAAAAGGATACTTCTGCTGCAAGTCAACCACTCATCGGTCACGATGACGATGAAGTATCTGACGAAGAAGTCTCTGAAATTATTTCGAATACAGATGATCCGACTACATTAGTTTTAACTTTTCGTTCATGGTTTCTTGGTCTTTTATGTACTTGTCTCCTTTCATTTGCTAATCAGTTTTTTTCCTATCGAACTACACCATTAGTCATCGGTACACTTGTTCCTCAATTGTTAACATTTCCCTTAGCAAATATAATGACGAAGTGTTTACCAAAACGAACTTTCAAAATCTTTCGATGGGAATTTTCTCTGAATCCAGGACCATTTACGATTAAAGAACATTGTATTATTACTGTTATGGCTGTTGTTACATGCGTAAGTTAATCTTTTGGATCAAAACAACTGAAAAATATATCAACAATTAAATGTTATCTTTTGTTGTGAAATAGAGCACAGCGCCTGCAGTTGATGTTTTAACAATTGAACGATTATTCTACAAACGAACTATTAATCCAGTATTTGGCATTATTTTTGTAGTAACATCTCAAACTTTAGGCTATGGAATAGCGGGTATGATGCGAAAATTTCTAGTTAGGCCAGCAGCAATGATATGGCCAGCTAATTTTGTTAATTGTGCACTTTTCCAAGCATTGCATGAGGATAATGATTGTAATAGTAAAGAAGAATCAAACAAAGTATCACGTTGGAAAATGTCTCGTTTAAGGGGACCCCTTCCCCGTTGCTGATGATATTTTTTTCAATTTAATTTTTTGTTTTTCATTCTAACAGGTAGACCAAGATATACTTTATTTTTGCTGAAAAAATGAAACTTCTACCTACTCGAGAAGAAATACGCCGTCAACAAGCTTAAAAAAGCACGTCCTCTAACACTAACATCCAATATCTTTCTTATAATCTTTATAATTGCCTCAGACAGTCTCCACAAGCATCTTTACAGAACTCTATAACATACATTTCCACCCGAACATTTTCTATCCTCAAATGATTTTTCCAATGCACTTTTCTGCGGAAGCATAGAAAATCCATAAGATCTTGGGAGTGAAGTTATGTTCAAGGAACCGACACGCGTTTTGACCTTTTCAAAGAACTTCGTTGTAACGAATTTTAAAAAATACGATAAATAAGAATATGAATGAAATGAACTATATACCATGATATATAAGTATCCGGCTCTATTGCAAGGGGGAAACAGCGGGCTTTTACACTTGAAGTGACTTCACGTACTTTCGTGTACGTCAAGTTACTTGAGACGTACTTTAAAGTACTTTACACCTACTTTAATGTAATTTAAGCTACTTCGGGCTACTTTGCGTCCCTTAAAATACTTCGGCTACTTCAAGTTATTTTTAAGCATTTTTGAGCTGGCGAAAACGCGCATCAACTCTTATCATTCGAATTACGACTATAAGTTTCACTTTTAGTAATAGCTAACAAAATATCTTGAGTGTGAAAATGCCTGTGTACTGATATCTATTCATATCACGCATTCTCACATTCTCACATTCTCAGTCTTCACACCTTATATTAAAAAAACTATACATGTGATGTTTTTTGTATGAGAAATCAGTTTCAATAGCATGAGTTTGATAGCTAGCTACTCATCTAAGTTGAAAAACTTCATTAAATCAATCAAAATCGATTATAATATATGAAAATCAATTATTTTTTAACAAAGAAATCAAGCTTCACAGGATTCTGAACAACTATATATAACTCTATTGATTTTGATAAATTTTCAATCAATTTTTTCAACCTAATTGACTGCCAGGGTAGTGTCGTCCGATCTAAATAGATTTATAATAAAAATCACGGCTTTTAGACCTCATTTTACGTGAAATCATACTATAAAGTAGTGTTCAGTACTTTAACATACTTTCCGGTACTTTCGAGTACTTTCACCGTACCTTATGCAACTTTTACGTACTTCAAGCTACTTTAATCTACTCTCAGCTACTTTTGCGCTTTGCCTGTATTTGTTGCCCTAAAGTCCGCTGTTTCCCTCTTGGGCAAAAGGGTAATGACCGTACGGCTTTTTTTCGGAAGTACGAAAATTCACACGACGTAGAAAGGCAATGCGAAGATCATTTAGATACAACTCCACCGCATTTAACTACAAATTCTGTACCCGATAANTAAATAAACAAATAACAAAAGATCAACTTCGATCTTATTTTATCGGTTCAATTAAAATTATATTAAACCAAAGTCGATTACCACCATATTTTAATTACGCATTTATATTTCATCGTACGAAACATCAAGCTGACTTTAATCGAAAACGATGTGTTAATTCTTCATTATTTGGATCAAATACTCAAATTGAACATGTTAAAAGTATTTCTGATCTTCTAAACGAAAATAAACTAAATGATCAATGGGATCTTGTTATAAAACAAATACCGGAAAATGTTTCCGAAAATGAATTAAAGATATTTTTTAACTCTCATCAAATGAAATATATCCCAGCAAGATCTATCAAAAAACCAAAATGCATTGATAAATTTTTATTTGGGTAAAAATTATTTTTCAAAGAATCAATACGAAAGACTTTCTTCTCTTTTAAATTTAGATATGCATTTTTATCCTTCACAAATATTCAACAGGCTCATGATATAATGAGAAATGCTCATCAATACCAAATAAACAACCAGCCATTAATTGTATCTTATTATAGACGAATACGTAGTTTAAAAAATCAGAATATTATTCACAAGTTTTCATAAACAACTTTTTGCATAGCTTTTTTTGTTGTTGCTTTCTGTAATTATTTATCCATCGAAATTGCATTTCACATAAAAAAATGAACTTCATTCGAAAAGAAAGATTTTCAACTTTATGGATAAGTAGAAGTTACATATGATAACATTATTTCCGTTTATCAAAATAGAACTTGACATTTGATTAAAATATATTTCCACGGCTAAGAAGAGGGATGCATGAAACAATTGATTTCTGTGCGTTGATGTCAGGATCATATATTAAAGGTCAGTAATCCAAAAATCAGCTACCAGAGCTGAATAGCCAGGAGTTAAGGTCAGAGGTCAAGAAAAAGTAGCCGATTTACAAAGTTGATCTATCAAATGTCGGAGGTCGTATAGTTTGGTGCAGACAAGAATCGTCCAAAACGCGTTTGCACGCCAAGAAACATCGTTTTTTGAGTGATTACCAGCGTGTAGAAAAACATAAACATGAAAACACAGAGATTCCGATTGTTTTCGGCGAACAAGCACGCGGAAGCATAATCTCCATCATTTCTTAGTGAATAATTGCATAGAAAACCGACTTTATTGCCGTATATACGATGACTTTTCCAAATGTGTGTGTTTTCAGTGCAAATTTGCAATTTTAAGGCTTTTTGACACTTATTTTCTCTATGAAACTTACCGACACCTAATACTTGACGTGGATTTGTTGGCTAATTATAATTTTGAAGCGTTGACACGTAAACTATGTGTTGTTGTTTTATTGGTCTGAAAATGTTGTTGTGATATCCATGAGAATCCACCAAAAAGTACACATTACCTAGGAGAGTTTTTGTTGTCATTCTTGGTCAAGATTTCATAGCGTTTCAACGAATTTAGAGTTTCATCACGAATTTGTTTACCTTACTACACGTATAGTACTCAAAAACTGTCCCCATCTAAACGCTTTCACTTATTGAACAACACGTTCGCTGCAGTCCCATACCAGTTCTATAATGTCAATGCCCAAGCAGACGAGAATTCGGAAAGACGTGTGTTCACGCTTAAAAACTGTTACTTTTCAATGATTACACGCGTGTAGAAATAAGTGCCCGTGTAAACACCAACATCTCAACTTTTTTTTCACACAAACCTGGAGAATCTTAGTCGTCAACAATTTCTGTCTGTGTACACGTGTAAAATACTTATTTTGTTGCCGCGTATGCGCGAACTGTTTCTAATCAGTGCGATTTTACTCAAAATTTCGGGTAATTACGCGTTTTCAAGGCAATATTTTGAACAGTAAAAGAAGTTTCACGCTTGTAGGGAAGCTTCTTTACGACGATTTTGGTTGCCGATTGGGGACCGCGATTGACATCCAAAGATGAGAAGAAGTTTTGTAGTGTTTTCACGCGTTTTTGGCGATTCTTGTCTGCTCGGATATAAATCGATGATCGTTTGTCGATTTGATACACTAATTGACACTTATAACTGTTTCTTTTACAAACATTTATATTCATTTCTGACATCGAAACAAAGACGAAACGAAGCATTACGATTCGTTATATTAGGTAAATATGTAGTCATACAGTTAGCATGTCAGAAACCCATATAGAGAACTGAATACGCGTTTCAAAAAATGAACACAAACACAATTTAATAGAGGATTAGTTACATCAAAGATAAGCAAGTAAAAATTGAATAGCTCCAGATTGGAGCAAAGTCTTTCAAAGTTTGAATAACATATACGACAGAGTATACCATATATGGCGTAAATTTAATGTAAAGAGTTTCAAGCTATTGAAAACTGGATTCTTTGACTTTTTCAGTTATGGGCATAACGAATAGATAATTGCAAGTTCAGATTGTAAGATTCAAATGAAGAAAACAGCTTTTCGACGCTCTCTAGATTAATACTCATAATACATCTTCTACAAATGCGTTCTTATGAAACACGACATTATTCGTTAAACTGTAGCAAGACCCTCACCACACTGTACCGCCACTACTTACATTCAATTAACGACATCGGACGTTTCTAATTATATTGACAATCAAGCGTATAGGCACTGAACATCAAGTTCAACAGCTTCATAACCTCCCATTTACATTTATCATTTATCTTTAACATCCCATAGTCCTCAATCTAGGATATTCTGTATCTGATCTTCGACCTTCGACCCGGCACAGTGAAACAGACAGGCATGCAAATACACACTGAGCATTATATATGTACATGCTGCAGACGAAATCGGAATTCAGTTTGGCCGACGTCATATTCCCAGTACTGTACTTGAATTCATCGACTAATATGAATAGCAAAGAAATCACGCTATACATAATGACTCAGTCTACCTAACGACTCTCTCTGTGTTATATTTATCATTTGCAACGAACATAAGCCGGTTTGAAATGTCCATTGCGATTTCGAGTTTTTAATGTTTCTCTCTCTTCTTACAGGCACAATTCTATTTGCAAACTATCTCAATATTCCGTTATCCAACTTGATTAAGTTAATCTTTGACCGATTCGCATTTGCTATACTGCATGCATTACGTATAGATGTCAACGAATAGTAACGTAATATTATCGCAATTCCAAACTCCATCAATAATCGACCAAATACAATCGCTCTCATACACATACATAATGAGCTTTCATTATCATCATTAGTAGTGTCAGATAAAAACCTTAAGTGTACGACTATCATAAACAAAATCATTTTTGAAACTAACGAACAACACTATTTAGGTGGTACGCGTTGATTTCAATCATTCATATGCCATTTGATAGGCCACAGTGGCGTAGTCAAAATCTAACAATATTACCGACCAACAGTCACTCTTTGAGTCGTAGTAGGTGTTTTTTCTCCACCCTTTTAGTGGATATAGACACATATAGGGAAACGTTCAAATCGATCCAATATAGTTTTCAATCTATTAAGATCTTCAACAAGTATGATTATATAGGCTTATTTCCTTTTCAACCATATGTGTACGATGTTTTTCTTTCGCTTTTCTGTCATATACGTCATGCATGGACGACGAAATTTCTCTTTTCTCTATTTTTGCCATTCTCTATGCTCGAAGTTGAATTTCTTTAATTTATTCATATCTCTCCTTCGAAAGATGCAAGCTAATCGATAAAAACAGGCAATTTCGTAAAAGAGCATTCATAGTACTTATCTCCACTGTAAATTTAATATACGTAAAAACTTCCACGCTGCTATCATAGTCTCGGAGAGATCTTTTTGCAGCTCGACCTTCAAGGCCTACCCCCATCCAGAAATCGTCAAATTTACTGGTTTTATGATTCACAGCGCATTAGACAGTGCCAACTATTTGCTATCCAATGTAGTCTAGTTTACTCACTTTCTATTTAATTTTAAGGTTTCTACACGAGTAACGCGGCGCCGTAGCCACTGGCCCTCTACTGAAAGAAAATTGGACGATCTCTGATATTCCTCAAACAACGAAACAAGATTTACGCCATTTAAATGATCCGATTATTTGATAGCATGTCTCAATCTTTTACTCATGCTCATTTTCCTTCCTAAACTCTTATCAGGCAAACGGCTAGCCGTTTCCATAACTGTCTCCGTTATGTCTTTCACTCTTGATTAGCTTTTAAAGTGAATAATTACGTTTATTTTCATTGTTGCTTCAAAATTGGTGATCTTCCACCCATTCTAGTACTTCATCTGTTTAGAATTCTATTTGTATAGGCGATGTTTCTGTAGCTAACAAGATGAAGTTACCCTGATGGGTACATCTTTTTGCCTCATATTTCCTGCTAAAATCCTATCGAAAAATCTGACATGTCGCACCTAACAATGTAATAATGATAGTAAGTTCATACCACTTGCTTCAATTTCTTGAGTGATAACTATCATAATGTAAGATATACTAAATCTTTCGTGTAAACTCCTAAAATGCTACCTTCGCGCACATCACACCCAGGGACATTGTTCAATCCACTACTTACTATAAAAGATTCTAGCAGAGATACAGCAAAATATCGCTTTTGAAAAGAGAAAGGAAGAAGCCGAAGCTTGATGAATAGGAAAGAACTAACCTCAGATTCGAATTCCTCGACCCCGAAAACCCTTCGGTCGAACTGTCTTAGCCAGCAATATATGTTCCTTTTTCATCAATTGTAAACTCTACACTATAAAGTACGCGAACGGACAAACGGGCAAATGAACGAACTTCAACTCAAATTCTGTGTATACTCTCCGCCCAGTAGAGAGAATAACTCCTACGAATACTAATTGAATTATCATAAAGATGATTTTCTCGTAAACTCGGATTATTCGTATAAACAATCAATGTTTTCTTCTAAACCGACATGGAATTTATATGGGACCACAATTGTGAATCAGACTCTCATTGGATCAAGTCTGTTTGATCTATTCATCAACAAGAAGAATAGTTCAATTTAAATTCTGAGTCGAGAAATTCTCGGTTTTCTTCAAAGAAATTTGAGTTAATTCAAAATATTTCTCTACGCTTATCGAATTCGTCAAGTTTGTTTGTAACAAGAGAAGAAACGATGTACGTAGACACATTTTACTCATCATTGACGAGCATTGTACGCGAAATTGTAGCGAACTCGACGGATTTTATGTCAATTCTACGACTGAATCTGTGTGAACAATGGTGTGACATTTCTATCAGTGAAAATCAAATTCTCCGCTATTCATTATCTGAACGACGTCCAATAATTGCAAAATCGTTAATCAATCACTGGGCCCATTTGATCCTTGTTGCAGGATCAACATCAACACCATTTCGAAATCCTCGAGAAATCTCCATTAGTGAAACCAATTCAACATTATTTCTTGAAGATTGTCGAAACAATCGAACTCAATCATGCCAACTAGGTTCACTTCTTGAAAGAATATTTCCGACAATTAAACATTTAATCTGAATTGCATTGATAGAACTGCATTGGATAAGCAATACTATTTATTCTGTGTGTTGATTGGAATAATCATCGATATATTGCAGGAAATTCCAATGGTTAATATATCGATTAGAATATCAATTTACAAAATGTTTCTCATAGATATTCTTGTATACAAATATTACAATATTAAGAATATCATCAGTTGCATTCTATATATCGAATCGTTTTAGTAATTATCCAATGAACAAAATATCTCAGGTGAATTATATACTTGCCAGGATTGGCTCAGCTCCTAAGTTGACATACAATTATTTGAAATCTCTTCCGACTGAAAAAACATATTTCATTTGATAATTGTTCATTTACAGTTGATTTAGGGTTCTCCTTCGTTGATCTAACAATTTTTTATGATCATCTCTATGATGACGTCCGTCTTGCTGGGAAATAGGAAACACCAATAAATGATCCATGTTTTTCTCAATGTTCGTCCCACATTTCTTTGCATATGACTGCGTAACCGTGGTATTTTTACGACTACAAACTTATCGATGGATTCATAGTGTCATGCAACATTTCTGTGCCATTCAACAGCGAAACAACAATGAACTGATTCGTTCAAATGGTTTTTTAGATGGGAATAGAACTGCGGATAGTTTTTTTTCTTGCAATTGCAGGATTATTTACGGCTGGTAGGGAACCATTTGATGCCATGGTTGCCCCAAATGAGCAGAAGTTGTATATGCTATAATCCTTCAACATATCCCAACGAATATACAGAGGAATCAAAGGAACGTCTTTACGAACATTTTATATATATCGAAGATATTGTATGCTGCCATGAATTCTCTCTTCATCATACAAACTTACTAACCTGTTACATCTACCCTTCAAATCGAGATCCTCGGCATCCATTACCCTTCGGTCAAACCTTCTTCGTAAACAGTATAGATTGTTATTGTTCTATCAGTGCAAAGTACGTGAACCGACGAACGAACTAACTTGAACTTGAACTCTGTGCATACTCTCCTTTCAGTAGAGGCACTAAGTTTTTCTAAGTCTCCTTTTAAGAAAATCATGCTTTTGAAAAGTTAGGCAGTAAAAGTTCTTCGAAGTATTTTAAAATAATACAGTTTTTTCCGACATGAGGCTTGTTCATTGAATCACGTATACTGCGCAATGGCCAAAAGATTTATTTTTAAGATAATTTAAACAAAACGGTCTTTTACGCGAAAGCCTTGAATTCCATTTACAAAATATATATTTTGCGTCTGAGATTTCTGCGGCCTTTTGAGCGTGGAAAAGTCAAGGTCGTTTTCAAAACGTATCTAAAGACTGTCAGTGAAATTCATCAGAGTTGACTTTTTGGACTTTATGATTGAGAATAAGTTAGAAGAAAATGTTTGAGAACATGCATGCTCAAAACTTCATATCAGTAGCATTTTGAAACAAAAATCGAACATTTTAGTGTTTAAAACCGCCCAGAAATCCGAAACCTAGAAAATTTCGAGCTGGTGTAGTTTGGTCAGTGCTTAGCCGGTTGAAGGAACCTTGCAGGTCTATAAAAATCAGCAAAAACCGGTAAAAGTGGAGCGGTGTGTTAAGTCCTTCACTATCAACTAAAACCATGGATTTCGAAAAAAATATCATTTGTTTTTGGTACAACTAGATTTATTACTAATATTTTAATAAAATAACTCAGGATCTGCTCGTAATCTGTTTTGCTCCGAAGAAAACTGTATATTTCAAAAGCTATGAGACTCAGATTTGAAAAGAACCTAAGAGTGAGGGGTATAGGACTATTCTTCACAAACTATATACCGGCAAAAGGCCGCTGAAGACCGGTCAGTTCCAGTTCTGGACTTCAGCACATTCAAGTATATTTTGACGTTTACTGTGAAGCTAACTTTTAAAAAGACTATCGACAGCTCAGGTTTTTACCAAGAAGTGTCTAGCTCAAGATGCATCAACTCTAAATAATTCATAAATACTGCATGATCATAGCCAGAAGTAAGTTTTCGATTGATAAAAAAGATTCCATTCCGGTCCAAATATAAGATGTTAAATTGGTAGTCGATCTCTTCAGATGGTATACAAGCAGGTATTGTGCATTGCAATATCCACCTATGCCCTTTTATCTTGGCGAACATCCATGAAATATGATGGATTATTATGTAATTTCAGTATTATTTTTGTATCGTTCAACAATGCATTTCGATTAGTATTGTTACAAAGAAGGGATTATGTAGGACATACTCTTATTGACATCAACGTGTTCGGTGTTAATTTAGTCTTTCAGAAATATAAAGAGCATTTCGAGAAACTATTTGCATTTAACATTCAAAACATGCAATTGAAAATATGTATTAAAATATCATTTCATTTCGCAGGAAGACAACTATGTTTCACAGTCAATTTATACACATGGGGTCGTCAATAAGCTCTCGCACTTCTCTATATCTCTGTCAAATAATTATATTTGCTCCCTTCTTTTACATCATACATTCGAGCTAGTTGTTGTAATAATACTATGTAGAAAATTTCATCACTCTAGCTGATTCTCTTGGTATCCTATTGAGGTAGATATCGAATAAAAAAAATGGCTCCTTGGTTATCGACGAAATTTTATTCATCTTTTCGGTCACGAAAGCTTGATGAATCCGTCAAAAAGTAAACAGACTTCGCGTGATATCATTCTCATACATCGGACCCAATATTAATATTCTATTATTGAATTCAATATCACTATCATTGCGAGAGAACAGAGAAACTAATTCTTCAAAGACGATTTTTGCTCCCTATACTACGAACTGCCGTAAGATGTGTTAGCAGTTTATGTCAATTAGACCGATTTTATTTTTATGCTACTTTGTAAAGCAGCTGAGAAAGCTATTTATACTAGTTAAATACATGAAAGTTCACAGAGACAAAAGTTATCGTGATAAAACCGTATCTTTATGGACACAGCTAATTAATGGTTTCTAAACGACATAATAAGTAGCGTTACTATCTTCTCTCAGCACAATCAAATGAAGTTACGGCAAACGCAGTATACTCACCTTGGACTAAGCATTCAATATAGTAGGTCATAAAACGAGTAAAAGAGAGGCTAGCTAGTAGCCAGCTGTATCTCATGGCAAATGTCAATAACCAAGGAGCCATTTTTTTTTATTCATATTCACCTCAATGGGATATCAAGAGACTCAGCTAGAATGACGAAACTTTCTACGTAATATCACAACAACTAACTCGAATATATGATGTAAAAAAGGGAGCAAATATAGTTATTCGACAGAGATATAGAGAACTGCAAGTACTTATTGACGGCTCTATGTAATTTGTAAGTTCTCTTATTTAGAGCGACGTGCCACAAATACTACAAGTTTTCAGTTGATAAAATTATTACTAATACGATATAAAGGTTTGTCACTATCGAGTCTGATCAGAATATAAGTTCAATAATAGATAAATACAAACCTGTTGAAAAAACATAATATTTCATATTCAGAGTTTCGTTCTCCTGAACAACAGTCTACGTCCATATATAAAATCAATTTTTGACCCTAATAATCTATACACAAAAATTTGCAGAAATTGTCCCACTTTGTTCATCATATTTACCATGATTTTGACTTATAATTCACTTCATACATACCTCATATTTTCGCCGATAGCAGCTAGTCACAGAGAATCTTTAACTACAAACGCTACGATTCCCATTATTAGTGTCTAGCAGTCCCGAGTGTTCTTTTCTACGAACACTGCACTTCCCATTATTAGTAGCAAGCATATCCCGAGTGTCCTTTTCTACAAACACTGCACTTCCCATTGTTAGTGTCTAGCAGTCCCGAGTGTTCTTTTCTACGAACACTGCACTTCCCATTGTTAGTGTCTAGCAGTCCCGAGTGTTCTTTTCTACGAACACTGCACTTCCCATTATTAGTAGCAAGCATATCCCGAGTGTCCTTTTCTACAAACACTGCACTTCCCATTGTTAGTGTCTAGCAGTCCCGAGTGTTCTTTTCTACGAACACTGCACTTCCCATT
>CAJNOJ010000876.1:0-18273 GCA_905250025.1 Adineta ricciae | reverse complement strand
TGATTTGATTTGTTTTCGAGATAATGTCATTCGACAGTTGTTGCTGGTAATAACGATTTCGATTCTTTTCGATCGTCGACCACGAAAAGTCGTTTCCATCAGCAAATAAATCTTTCAATATGAAAATCACAAGACATAGAAAAGATTGTGAGGATGAATGATGCACATCTTACTGAGATTTGACCAAGGTAGTTCTAGATCAGCATCATAATCTTGAGGAAACGATGTTGCACGTACAAAATCAGCATCTAACACCATCATTCTCTCTTGCAATGGACCGTTCACTGCCTACAACGCAGCTCGTGAGTATAGCGCAATCTAGGGTGAACAAAACACGTCACTTACTGTTAGCACATTCGAAGCACACTGCATTAGCAGAGTGGCGATTGCACTTGTGTCCTCTGGTGTCATCTCTCTTGTCAACGAGGACAGTGCCATTGTCAACTTATAACATCGATCTATTGCAATTGTCTATTGTCGATACATTCAACATCGTGATTGGCTGATTTTCGAACGAGAAACAAATAGTCTTACCAGAATGTTTCTTGTTAGTTGATTTGTTGTCTTGGTCAATTGCACAATGGCTGATGCTTGTAACTGGATACTCTTGGATGTTGTGATAGGCAGATTTGGAATGAATCTCATCAAGTATTCTCGAGCTTGTGCATACGAGTTGACTTCATTCTTGTACGCATTCAATGCAGTCACATTCAGTGCTACTGAGTTCTAGTATGCAGAAATCAACCGTTAGACTAATTCGAAAGCAAAAGCAAAAGAAAGTGCTCTACTTGTCGTGAACTGGAACTTCCCAAATGTGACACTGAGATACTTGTTGATGGTACACCATCTAGATCGGAGCACAAGGATCATCTGTTGATCAGTTATGTGACAACAACTCACTTGAAATAGCTTTCGTCATGTTTTCATCACTGATTCTGTTGAACTCATTCGAAAGCAGAGTAATCACTTGCCCGACAACATTCTGATTTTCACTGCCCAGTAACTGAGCAAACGAGCTGTCAATGATTTCGAGATTCGAAACGTTTTGCACACTTTTGATAAAGTCGTTCATTTCGCTCCAATCAGACTGAACAGAAATCGATGATGACAGATTGTATGTTGTCAAACAATCATGCTCATCACGAATCTCAACTATCAGATGCACTTCATATGTTGGATCATCACCTGATGGCAACTGGACTTGGAATGTTGACATCGATGAGTATGCGATGAGAGTTTGTTTCGATGGATCACTCGTCCAGACTAAACATTCATACGAGAATCAATTATCTATTGCACACCTTCACCCTCACTTACTGAAAAGTGAATAGTCTTTGATGCCATCACTATCAAACCAGTCTGAACATGTCACGTCGAACAGGGGCGTTGTCATACCATTAGGTGGATCGATGGAACACGAGCCATTGTTCGGCGACTGATTGATGATGAAATCCAATGAGCTCGAACTGATGCCAGCGGTGAATGTGTACACTACTTCGAATCTCCACAATGTCCAGTGTGCATAGGTGGAAAACAGCTGACTTGTTGATGTGAAGTTCGTTGTGTCCATGCCAAAGAACCAACTATTGGTATAGCGACTTGTGTGATTGAAGAGATACCACTGGGTGATNTTTCGAAATACGACATACGATCAAAACACAATTTTCTTCTCTTCGTTTCTATTATAGTCACTGCAAACAGCACAGATGGTTTTTACTATATCTGCTCTATTTCATAATTAAAACAAGAAAAGAAATAATTTCCTTTTTTGTGTACTCAAAAAGTGAGTACCGTACTAAAATTGATCAGTGAGTCCGGTTGTATGTTTATCCGATAACTCTTAAACAGCCTGAGCAATTGACTAGGATTTTTCTTCCGCAGGTTTGTCTCATAAGGAGTGTGGGTGCCGCAGCGAGATCGTCAAAACGGAGGCGATGAGCAGTCTGTTACATTGTGCACCTCGAGAGCACACCCTCTAAAACTTGAGTAATTGAATTCTCAGTCTAAAAGATTTAGAATTCGAATGAAAGTTTCAATACTGGACTTGGATCAACGATTTCTACACTACTCTGAGAGACAATAAATTCAGTTCAAACCACTCACAAATTTGAAAATTCAAAGATTTTCAAAGTGGCGATTACGGTAGATGTTCAGCCGCGATGAACATCTCTCATCCTAGAAGAGGATTCATGCAATAAAAATTTCTATAGAATATTGTGAAGAATATTTGAAGCATTTCATATTAAAAGATCAGCGAACTGTTGTTTCTGTGAATAAATATTTAAAATTCTGAGAACTTATTGGCTGATCTATGTACGATAAAGATTTAGAAAAATCTCCAACTCTGAAAATATATTGGTTAGAAGACATTGATACACAAATACCTGTTATATATATAAAAGAACTTGTTTGGCTTTTATTGTCCGAACATAAACTGTCGTTTCTTTATTGTTGCAATTCTCAAATTACTTCGGAATGAAATGTATGGAAAAGAAAATATTTCATATGAAATATTGCCAGTAACTGAGCATATGTGCTCCTTCTCTGTAAAAAATACCGGGTCATAAGGAACTATCTAAGGTTCTAGCATAAATTCCGAACTTTTTAAGGTTTCATTCGTTTAACAATAAACCATCAAAAGGTTTTAGATAATTTAAAAAACTATTTGAGAAAACCAAATGGTTTGGTAAACCCAAAAGGGTTTTAGTTTGCACTACTTTTCCAAATACGGAATCTTCACAGATAAAAAATGCTTCCAGACACTTGAAAGGGTTCCATAGACGTGAAAAGAGTTCTATGCCGAACCATTTTTACCTATAGGGTTGCATCACTAAATTAACATAATGGAAGCCATGAAAAAAAGCTTTTACATTGAACCATCTTTCATTCTAATACTTATTGGTGGGTTAAAATGATGCTATATCGAACCTTCACACTCATTGTAAAGATTTAAAGCTGGTAGGAAATAGTTCACTTCAAAACCATTTTGTTTACGTTTTTCTTCGCTTATAAGAAGCTGTTTCAATACGAGTCTCAGACCTTCAGTCCGAACAGAAGTCGTGAGACGAATTCTCCGCGCACTATCCATTTCAAAANGTTTCTTTGGGTAGTCGAATGAATAGAAGATCATGACTGTAGAAGCGACAATAAAAGAAAACCCAATCGTTCAGTTTGGAAGTTGATCAAAGGCGAAAGGAATAACAGAGACAGCATGGCAACGGCTAGCCGTGAGTGACCGACCGGAGGGAGGTCGACGAACGACTAGGCGTTTAAATGCTAGATTAATCCTAAAGTGTACGCTTAGAATAACCTTGCCAAGCTTCTGATAGCTTTGAAAGGGATGTGACGAATGGATATTCCTCAATGAAAATATTCGACAAGGTATGATTTTGTTGACAGGAGAGAAAAGAATCGGTTTATCGCTGGACGACACAGGCGAATGTTTAAACTTTTCAAGTAGTCTACTGTATATCATCCGTCTATGAGTGACTTAGTAAAGCATTTATGAAAATTTCCATAGGCGCGATGTGAAAATAGAAAAACAGATGACAAAGGTCAATGGTTGGCCGTGAGTGGCCGTCTGACTAGCCGTTGAGCGATGAATTTTCCACTCAACATAGTTAGTGCTGGAGAATTATCCACTGACAAATGGCTAATCGGTCTGATTCCTAAAAAGACTTTTGCATCATATTCATTCTAGTGTGTGACATGATTCAGTTTAGCACTAGTAGCAATCGCAGTGCGTTTTTTCTCTTTCGAAGCTTCTGAATGTGTTCAGCATTCGGAAAAGTCTTTCAGAAAAGGATCAGCGAATCCAAAGGATGAGCGTTACTTGTAGGTTTCATCCATGTTTGCTTTCGTTCGATTCTCAATAGTTTCGACCGATCGTTTATTTGCGCATATTAAATAGAATTGAGAACAGAGATCTATGTATGCTTTCCTCTTGGACAAATAAGAGCACGTTTTATTTGAACTGATGGAATCCAATAAAATCCTACAGAATATTTTTTCAGTTTGTTCCAAACCAGTTCAGCAGAACAGAATTTTTTGCGAAAAATCCTCCCTTATGGTAACATAAACAATGCCACTTTTGCCGACCTATTTATTTTCTTCGCTTCTTTCTCCGATAATACTACATTCAATAGAAACAACTTTCCTCTTTTTCTAGAACTTATATCGGCGTATAAATAACTCATCTTGCAATACAACTATCAGCGAATTTTTCATGCGGATAATGTATTCTCGTGCTTACTTAGAGTATCGTCGTGCATAAATGATACTTAAACAACACAGTAACATAAATTATTCGTTTACGAACCAGATATTTCAAGTGTTACAGCTTCGGTTAAATAAACTCTTTGCATTGGTTCGAAAGGCAGATGCGATTAAAGAGTAAATGTAAAAACTACTGCAAGTATGAGTAAAACCGACGATATAAACGAACGAGGAAACAACATTTTCTGTAAC
The DNA here is from genome assembly GCA_905250025.1 of Adineta ricciae. Lineage (NCBI taxonomy): Eukaryota > Metazoa > Rotifera > Eurotatoria > Adinetida > Adinetidae > Adineta > Adineta ricciae. Next base: position 13,806 of record CAJNOJ010000876.1, on the reverse strand, counting down.
TCTTTGTAAGGGAGTTTTCTCCCAACGTAACGTAATGGTAGCATATAGATTGTAAAGAAAAACGGAGAATGCTGATAATAAGTAACATAGAATTTGAAAAATAAGCATTTAGGTGTTGCTGACGAATGGAAACAGTTACTTGATGATGTTGAACATTGATACGTTTCAGATTTCGATAAGTGAGCTAGCCGAAACTTGAAAGAATACTGAATGGTACAAATGTCTGAAGAAAAAGCCCAATGAGACAAACGGTATAATAATAGGACAGGAGGGAATCTACGCGAAACAGATCGAGTACTGTTGATTGATACGATAATAAATACTGTCTGGTAGATGTGGAAACATTTATGGAAATGAAGAAGAAACAATTGATATGATTGCTATTTTCATTGAACTTCGTTCTCACCAGGAGGCTTCACGAGAAGTGATATGATAGCGATCAATCGAAGCTAAGCAGAGCATACTACTAGTCAACAGGGACAAGTAATTCGCTAGATATGGGTTTAGTTTACACCATAAATTCCGAGATTCAGTACCATTTTTACCGGTGATATAGTAGATAATATTCGGAGGGAGAAATAGAAACAAAATGAGTATATCAGATGTTTGTGCTACGAGCAAATATAATAAACAGGGATTACTTCTTGATTTAATTGTGAATATGAAAATATTGAATGTATTACCAATGAGATTAACAACGAACATCAATGAATAACCATACAGTTTAGTATGTTTTGCAATGTTGTTGATATCATCGACATGAGAACTTGCTTCAGTCATGTTCAGAGGATCAAATGAAAATTTTTTTTCTATAGAAATATTTATTTTAACAAAAAATAATTATTTCTTTTCGGTTTTAGTCTGTCACGAATCAAGGATTAAATAGTTGACTTTGAAAGAATGTCTTTCGAGTTCGATTTATGCTTCCTGTTGTCACTCGAATTCTATATGCAAATAGCAATACTAAATCAAGATGACATCAATTTTCCCGATACTCTTCAACTTGGACTGTATCTCACCATTGGTATATTCTAAATTACTCGCAGTGCACTTTTGGAACGTTACGGTCAGCGAGTGCAACATTAATCTTCGGGATGTGATCATAAGAGAAAGTGCAAGTATGCAACGCTATCTATTGAGCCATTCACGAAAGGTTCCTATAGTTAGCAACAAAGATTTCACCATCATTGCACAAATCACGGCAATTACACGAGAATTACACCATCGCAAAAGTACTGACGGTAAGTTTTTAATATAAAGAGTGTGAAACACGGTATACAAAGTAATTTTGTCAAGAGTTGAGTCGGTAAGTTTTTCAGATACATAAACATGATGATGTGTTTAGTTAAATTGATTACATCTAATTGAAAACATATAAACAGATTAGATTCTTTTGGCAAATGTCGACGAGTACAACACCAAACGAACAGGAACTGGTAATTGATTACAATCATGATGATTTATATGAAGGCAATACAAAAATCAGTTATATGCATCTCGAAAAAGGTCTCCTTCTCTTTGTTTATTTACACGAAACAAGTTCTATTCTAAAGGCCAACGCTCGTATTTACAAAAAACTATGGACTGGTCAGATATGTTATCATTCTATTGTTCCAAACAACTTTCACGATCCATATTTCTGTTCATTTGATCATTCTGAAGCGTACAAACAACCGAATCTATGTAGAAATTGGTATACGCGTAGTTGTACTCAGATGTCGTGTGAAAATCAGCACTATTTAATATGAATTAANGAGATTGAAAACATCTATGCTTTTCATTATACAAGGAGTTTCTTTAATAAACATCGCATGCTTATGAGAGAAAAATGCGCATATGTTTTTCTTTTTCATTCCTTCTTTTTCTTCCGAGAGAAAACCCACTTTGAAGTATGACTTATAGTTGGAAGACTCCAGTTTATACGCAGAATCATCTTGTTGCTACACGTTTATTTAGGCAAGAAACGAAAAAAAAAGCTGTAACTATTGAAGCTCTCGCTTTTCCACTACATCGCGCAGTATAATTCGAAATTGTGGACATCGCATTTCTACAATAATCTGACTTTTTTTCAGATATGGAGACAAATGACGAGTGTAGTTTGTGCGGCAAAAAGATTCAAGAAGGGGAAACCATAAAGACGATGGTAAATGGTCTGCTCGGCCATCAAGCGTGTCTAAAAAAAACTTTCGTAAGCAAAATAATCTTGTAAATGTGCTTGTCAGAACTATTCATATTTTCTGATTCTTTTAGGATATCCCTACGCAAGTGTACAACCCAAACGAAGTCAGAAATCTGCTGAGTTCAAGTGAACCCACTCTGCATACAATACAGATAGACGAAAATCATTGGAAATGCAAAGATTGTTCGACGCAAAATGTCAACCCAACTAGACGATGCGGAGGGTGTGGTAAAACGCGATCTAATCAAAATACATCTGGCAGTAGTGCGTGGAACACGGCACTAAACGAGGAAGAATATGGGTCCACATCGGCACCCGGTGCACCAAAAACTTCTGAACGATACCTGCCTGCAAAATCATACATGTAAAAGTCGAAGAGACTATTCGAGTATTAAACTTTCAATTCGAGTACTCGAGTTTTAAACTTATAAATCCATAATTCAAAGTTTCGAAGTATCCACTTACCAACCCGTCAGTGATTAATCGTAAATCGTTGAATGACTTATTCTTAACTATTATGTAACAGTTAATTAGATATTTACCAAGCAATTACTTATTATCAATCAACCGACTATCAAGTAATCGGCATATGACTATTAAATACTACATAATCATTTATTAACTATAAGACTATCAGTTATCAGCAACTAACGGTAACGAATGCCGTTCACATTGACCCTGGCTGTGCCGTTGTAGGCTGCACCCACACCCTCAAGATAATCAGTTAGTTAATAATTCCTAATGAGTTAGCTAGTATATGATAGGTAGTTAATCATTTAATAATTAGCATTTAGTTAGTGGATGTTTAATAGCCAATTAGTTAAAAGTTTGAAACTCGAGTACTCGAATTCTAAATTTAGAAGTTTAAAACTCGAACTGAAAGTTTAATACTCGAATAGTCTCTTCGACTTTTATATATATATCTAGGGCAGGATATCATTTCTTGATATCTTTAGAAACACATTCATAAGATAAAGAAGTTCATCCAGGTACAGAGAAACAAGTGGTATATGAAGTAAACTTTATTTGTTAGAAAAAGACGTCTCACCATATAACATTTAAATCAACTCAAAAGAATGAATTCTTCTAATACACAAAAGAGAAAAGAATTGAAAGTAATGGTACAAAACGAATATAAAACGAAAAAAAAAAATGAAATTTCATTGTCCTGCCTCATTTCTACCGCATAAAATGTGCATGAAAAATAGTAGACTTCAATAGCCATTCAATAAAAAGAAAACGAGAATGCTTCATATATTCATGAAAACAAGACAAAGACAAATAGACGGCTATATACTGTACTATATACCTTCGAAAAAGCTGACTGTTGTATTTATAAAGGATAAATATACGTGAAAATCAATAAATTTAAGCTATTTTCTAAAAAAATTGAATCGCCTCGAAAAGGGTTAATCTTCGTGATGTGATCATAAGAGAAAGTGCAAGTATGCAACGCTATCTATTGAGCCATTCACGAAAGGTTCCGATAGTTACCAACAAAGATTTCACCATCATTGCACAAATCACGGCAATTACACGAGAATTACACCATCGCAAAAGTACTGACGGTAAGTTTTTAATATAAAGAGTGTGAAACACGATATACAAAGTAATTTTCTCAAGAGTTGAGTCGGTAAGTTTTTCAGATACGTAAATATGACAATGTGTTTAGTTGAATTGACTACATCTAATTAAAAACATATAAACAGATTAGATCTTTTTGGCAAATGTCGACGAGTACAATACCAAACGAACAGGAACTGGTAATTGATTACAATCATGATAATTTATATGGAGATAATACAAAAATCAGTTATATGCATCTCGAAAAAGGTCTTCTTCTCTTCGTGTATTTACACGAAACAAGTTCTATTCTAAAGACCAACGCTCGCATTTACAAAAAACTATGGACTGGTCAGATATGTTATCATTCTATTGTTCCAAACAACTTTCACGATTCATATTTCTGTTCATTTGATCACTCTGAAGCGTATAAACAACCGAATCTATGTAGAAATTGGTATACGCGTAGTTGTACTCAGCTGTCGTGTGAAAATCAGCACTATTTCATACCAACTAAGGCGAAACGTTACATGAACAATGAAACAGACTTAGCTGTGTGGGATCTGATGCGTTTCATTCGTCAATTCTTTCGTCATTTTAAGCAATCAGTCATAGACAAGGAAGATCTTGAGATTTTATACCGTGAAATCATTTTGATTATGGTCTGTCTCATCAATTGTGCATATCAAAACATCGATCATCTAGCTTTGTTTCTACCTCAGCCAATAGTCAATCAAATGAATCGAAGTTTTCAACAGGAACTCTTAGAAGATAGTACATGTCATATACCTAAGATATTCTTGACGCCAGAGAACATCAAGTTTAATAGTAAATGGTATACTCAATTAACACGTCGAGTTGGTGTTAACTTTTATAAAATATCACCTGAACTTATCAAGTATCTGTCCCGTTGTTTGAATAAGTACCATACTGAACGATTTGAACGTTAAATCCGTTCTTTTCTTTGTATATAACGAATCGTTTACGAATGTTTGACATCAAAAAAGGAACAATCACGCTTCTATGTATAACATGAAAGTTCTTGTATGTTTTCAATGAGAATCAAAACTTAATAACATCTAGGATGAACTCAATCATAAATCAGTACGATTGTAATTCAAGAGTTCTTCGGCAGTAAGTTGAGCATCATCTTCGTTTTTCATTAATTGATCGATTCCATGATCTAACAATGACTGAGCTGTTGTAGCTAAACATGCATTATATTTATCTATCGAAGCAAGACCAGGATGAACGATCTCATTCAATATTCTAAATGGAAATGTTTAGTTGTTTAATCCTCGCTAAACGAATAACTCACTGCGATAGTTGTCGATTAATCTGTTGTATTTTATCATTTGACTTGCTATACGAACTTGTTAGCGCCTGCAATCGTTTCAGCTTTTCTATATTGAATTCAGATACTGGCTGCTGCTTGACCTCATCCGCAAAGTGATCGAGTCGTACTCGGATCTCTTCTAGTTCTGAGATAGTCTGATTGATTTTCTCTTCCATCAATGGTACTTCTTCGTTCATGATTCGTGCTAAATTTCTTGACAGTACGGTCATGTTATGAACTATTGATGTTGTCAAACACGTTTGATTAATAACATCTTTGTAATCCTGAGTGTAGAAATGGAACGAAATGTTGTATAATATAAACTTCGATTTGATAGGACAATTACCTGCATAGTGGAGTATTTTTCAGTGATTTTGACAATCATCTTTTGCATTTGACGAGACGTACGGTGAAGCATTGGCAGATCATGATCACGTATTTCTCGATAAGTGTCTTCATAGATCACCTGGGGTATGAGTGCCAGAATCGATTCTTTGGTTATTTCCACAGCTAGATTTGAGTTCGTAACAAGCAGTGCGAAGAGAATAAGATGATGATGCCAGTTGCAAAACATTTTATTGAAAGAAGACGATTAATGATTAGTTATATTTATACAAGCATGTACATGGCCGACGACGGACACAGCGGGTGACGTCGAAAGATAATTATTTATTTTCTTATTGCAACGGCGATGGAACGAAAAAAATGGACGACAGAAGAAATATATTATATGAACTTTGAAACGAATGAAAGAAAAATGAATTCGTGTTGAGATACTCTTCTAATCGTCCACCTAATGTTAAAATTAGAAAACAATCTTTATGGTATTACTTAACACAAGGTAGCGCTTACAAATGAAAAATAAGTGAGAATCGATGGTTTATCACACGTGGAGAAAGGCGAAAAAAAAGCTAATCTATTGAAAAGGGTGATGCTATTGAATATAAAGAAAAGAAAATGCTTACAGGTTTTTCGTTTAGAAAAGAATTAGTAGTACCGACGTTTGGCAACGAGTTTGACGCTTTTCTATTATTTTTTTTATGTTCTTCATAATGATGAAGAAAAAGAACAGTTTCATTTGAAAAAAGTCATCCTACGCCGTTTCGATTATACCTACAGTGATCGAAAAATGGATATAATTCGGTTGATTTCGTTTCTTTTTCGCCGATTTATGCAAAAACAGAAGCAACACAAACACGTATTTAGCCGTTCTTAAGTTTCGGCGTGCAACTCATTTCTTCATTGATAAAAAAATTTACTTTACTTTTTTGTCGAATATTCAACGTTTTGACAAATGGCTGCAAAAACCAAGATTGTTCGCACCGAATCACTCTCGACAGATCGTGTTGATGGGTGCGTTGACGACGATATTATAACATGTCCGATATGTATGAATATTATTTGGAAACCAGTAACTTGTCAAGTTTGTGAGAATTCATTCTGTTTAAAATGTATTCGCTTGTGGCTTCTTGAGAAACCAAATGTGTGTCCATTTCGCTGTCAATTTCAAGAGAGAAAACCGTCTCCGATTCTTATGAAATTATTATCTAGGTTGAAATTAACTTGCCAATATAAACCAAATGGCTGTATGCTTCTGATACCTTATGAAAGTTTGGAGAAACATGAATTATCGGAATGTTTGTTTCGATTAACACAATGTTCAGAGTGTTCGAAAGAAATGTTTTACAATGAACTCGAAAACCATCAAAATAATGATTGTTCACCGAAAGAATTGACATGTCTGAAGTGTAACAGTGTTTATTATCGGAAAGATGGACATGAAACTATCGATTGTTTGAAGAAACAAAAGGAAAAGATCCATGAAATAGCCCATTCGTATGATATCAAGGATTCGGCACAAAAATCTCGATTTTGCCAAAAAATTGTTGAGTTATATAAAAGACAAGAAGCAAATCGAGATTACGCACAACGAAACCAATCGCACGGTGAAGAACACGACTGTAAGCAGAGAAGATTTACACGGTATAAAAAGATTGTTTTTCAATTAAGGGACACCATCTGCTCCGGTTTACACACCTTCATCACCTGCGCACCCTCAGGCAACATCGCCGAATGTTGTTGATCCAATCAGTAGTAAGCCATCTCAACTCTCTTCAGAAATATTCATTTCTACATTCTAGCACCATTACGACTTTCTTCGGTGAATTTTTCCTTAATTCATCAGAAACATAAGGACGGTGCGCATATTCCCAATGGTTACGCTGGTTTCAATTGGGAAAATATCTACTATATGTTCGAACAACATGTGCGTGAGAATATACAATTACGGGGATTTCTCAACGCGTACAATGATTCGAGATGCTGTGTGGCATACAATGGAAGAGGACACGCTATATTGATATACTTACCAAATGCTTCGAACACGTTCGGCATACACTCATTCGAAGCGATGTCAGCTTATCATGATGAGTTTCAATTAAAGGTATCAGGTTACCGTTCAAAAGCATTGTTGGCCGTGAAGAACGTGATATTAAAAAGAGACGAGTTGAATTTGTTTGAAATTAATTGGGATCATATTGATAGATTAGTATTGACACCTGAACGGATATTGGGAACAAATAAACCAGAGACATTTATACTAGCAAATTTAAACTTCGTTTTATAAATTCTGTAATTCTCTTATTTGACAAGAAATGAATAAAGTGAACTGTGCATTATCATTTATGTATATTTTTGGGGGTGTGAATAGCCTGTTGGTCGTAGCTACTAAAGTAGAAGCTGTCTCTAGTCGATCGATTCGAACACGTGACACAAAGCAAGAGAAACGAAAAAATAGTGTTGTCACTGACGATTTTTAAAGGCAGATGTATGGTGCAAGAACACACTTACCTATTGCAGTTTTTTCTTCATTCAATGAATAATTTGGGTATGATCGAAAACGAGATGAATACGATTTGACATAGAGCTGTACTTTGCCTATTCGTTTTTTAAGTCAGCTCTTTTGTCACAAGNCGATCACCTGGCGTATGACTGCCAGAATCGATTCTTTGGTTACTTCCACAGCTAGATTTGACTTCGTAACAAGCAGTGCGAAAAGAATGAGATGAGAACGCCAGTTGCAAAACATTTTATTGGAAGGAAACGATTAAGAATTTGTTATATTTATACAAGCATGTGCATGGCTGACGACGGGCACAGCGGGTAACGTCGAAAGATAACTATTTATTTTCTTATTGCAACGGCGATCGACCGAAAAAAAATGGACGAAAGAAAAAATATATTATATGAACTTTGAAACGAACGAAAGAAAAATGAATTCGTGTTGAGATACTCTTCTAATCGTCCACCTAATGTTAAAATTAGAAAATAATCTTTATGGTATTACTTAACACAAGGTAGCGCTTACAAATGAAAAATAAGTGAGAATCGATGGTTTATCACACGTGGAGAAAGGTGAAAAAAAAAGCTAATCGATTGAAAAGGGTGATGCTATTGAATATAAAGAAAAGAAAATGCTTACAGGTTTTTCGTTTAGAAAAGAATTAGTAGGACCGACGTTTGGCAACGAGTTTGACGCTTTTCTATTATTTTTTTCTATGTTCTTCATAGTGATGAAGAAAAAGAACATTTCATTTGAAAAAAGTCATTCTACGCCGTTTCGATTATACCTACAATGATCGAAAAATGGATATAATTCGATTGATTTCGTTTCTTTTTCACCGATTTATGCAAAAACAGAAGCAACGCAAACACGTATTTAGCCGTTCTTAAGTTTCGGCGTGCAACTCATTTCTTCATTCATAAAAAAATTTACTTTACTTTTTTGTCGAATATTCAACGTTTTGACAAATGGCTGCAAAAACCAAGATTGTTCGCACCGAATCACTATCGACAGATCGTATTGATGGGAACGTTGACGACGATATTATAACATGTCCGATATGTATGAATATTATCTGGAAACCAGTAACTTGTCGAGTTTGTGAGAATTCATTCTGTTTAAAATGTATTCGGTTGTGACTTCATGAGAAGCCAAATACGTGTCCATTTCGCTGCCAATTTCAAGAGAGAAAACCGTCTCCGATTCTTATGAAATTATTATCTAAGTTGAAATTAACTTGTCAATATAAACCAAATGGCTGTATGCTTCTGATACCTTATGAAAGTTTGGAAAAACATGAATTATCGGAATGTTTGTTTCGATTAACACAATGTTCAGAGTGTTCGAAAGAAATGCTTTACAATGAACTCGAAAACCATCAAAGTAATGATTGTTCGCCGAAAGAATTGACATGTCTAAAGTGTAACAGTGTTTATTACCGAAAAGATGGACATGAAACTACCGATTGTTTGAAGAAACAAAAGGAAAAGATCCATGAAATAGCCCATTCGTATGATATCAAGGATTCGGCACGAACATCTCGATGTTGCCAAAAAATTGTTGAGTTATATAAAAGACAAGAAGCAAATTTAGATTACGCACAACGAAACCGATCGCACGGTGAAGAACACGACTGTAAGCAGAGAATATTTACACGGTATAAAAAGGTTGTTTTTCAATTAAGGGACACCATCTGCTCCGGTTTACGAACCTTCATCACCTGCGCACCCTCAGGCGACATCGCCGAATATTGTTGATCCAATCAACAGTAAGCCATCTTAACTCTCTTCAGAAATATTCATTTCTACATTCTAGCACCATTACGACTTTCTTCGGTGAATTTTTCCTTAATTCATCAGAAACATAAGGACGGTGCACATATTCCCAATGGTTACGCCGGTTTCAATTGGGAAAATATCTACTATATGTTCGAACAACATGCGCGTGAGAATATACAATTACGGGGATTTCTCACCGCGTACAATGATTCGAGATGCTGTGTGGCATACAATGGAAGAGGACACGCTATATTGATATACTTACCAAATGCTTCGAACACGTTCGGCATACACTCATTCGAAGCGATGTCAGTTTATCATGATGAGTTTCAATTAAAAGTATCAGGTTACCGTTCAAATGTGTTGTTGGCCGTGAAGAACATAATATTAAAAAGAGGCGAGTTGAATCTGTTTGAAATTAATTGGGATCGTATTGATAGATTAGTATTGACACCTGAACGGATTTTGGGAACAAATAAACCAGAGACATTTATACTAGCAAATTTAAACTTCGTTTTATAAATTCTGTAATTCTTCTATTTGACAAGAAATGAATAAAATGAACTGTGCATCATTATTTATGTATATTTTTGGGGGGAATGAATAACCCGTGAATAATGTTCGTTTGTAGTCGATCGATTCGAACAAGCGACACAAGCAAGAGGAGCGAAAAAATAGTGTTGTCACTGACGATTTTTAAAGGCAGATGTATTGTGCAAAAACACACTTACCTATTGCAGTTTTTCTTCATTCAATGAATAATTTGGGTATGACCGAAAACGAGATCAATAGGATTTGACATAGAGCTGTACTTTGCCTATTCGTTTTTTAAGTCAGCTCTTTTGTCACAAGAGCACGATGTTCGTTTTCGGACTTCATTTCAATTATATTTTCTAAGTATCTTTACATTTACTGATTACTCCTGCTTATATCGATGTCGTAGAAGTTTTCAATTACGCTGATAAAATAAACAATCGTGTTCGTTCTCGAAGGTCGGTATAAAAATGTCTTGTTTCGATGTTCACGGCATACATTTCATTCTTCGTTGTTACAATGCATTTCACTTGTTCTCTTGTCACATTGACTGTTGTTTTTGGGGCTGTGAATCTGAGCCATTTTCGTGGAGGTACCATTCGATGGCAACCTGTCGATGTCAGTGCCGTCAGTAGCAGCACGACTGATATTATTATCGAACAGAGCTATTCATGGAGACGCTCAGCTAACTGGTGTAATGATACTACAATTTTAACTCAAGGTTCCATCGGTGATATAGCCTATTTACGATGTTCGACAACGCCTAGTTGTGGTGGATATACGAATAATCTGTTAACAACCGTTCCGTGCACAGATTATAGTGTCAGTGTAGATGTGTCCAGTGGTCGCAAGTCAAGCATATTAACCCTGAACAGCTCCTCACACCTTGTACTGCAATTTTCTGGGACCGCATGGCTGCCATTAAAGATGGGTGGTACATCTTGGAGTATCAGTACTATGATTAATTTGGAGCTTCGCAAAGACAACGGTCGTCTCAACACGCCTCCTACATCGAGTATCTTGCCCGTAGTAGCAGTACCAATCAACGTTCAGCGTACCATAGTAGTGCCTATGGTTGATGATGACAACGACTACGTCAGATGCCGTTGGGCTGAGAAAAGTCATAATTTCATTTCTTTTCCAAATAATGTTACAATCGATGAATGTGGTGACGTGTGTAGTACAGTACCGAATGCGACACTCGTCGGAGGCAACAATGAAACATCATGTAGATTAACATTTACTGGCACATCAAGTGGCTACTATTTAGCTGCGATACAAATTGAAGATTTCTATAGAAATACGAGTATTACAATAGCACCATTGAGTACAGTGCCGGTACAATTCCTAATCTATGTTTCCAATAATATTTGTCAACCAACTATTATTGGACCATATCCAAATGGTGCCACCGTCCAGGTCAAACGAAATATGAGTATGTCATCTGTAGCCATCGTCGGACAAACTAATTGTGCGAATACAACGATCACGGATTTTCTCAAGATAAGACCGACAGGCATGACAACATCAGCCATTGTCCGAGATCCAAACAATTCCAGTCTCTACTCGATACAATTAGATTGGATTCCGACATTGTTTGGATCACAAACGTTCTGCTGTGCAGCTATTGACAACACTCTAGCACAATCAGAAATGTATTGTAAGTGTTGATGAATGACAAACTTGTTTTCTATTCTTTTTGTAGGTCTGACATTTCAAGTCGTAGACTCTCCGATTACTGCACCCACAGCTACTGGTAAGTTTGTTACAGAACTGTAATAACATTTTTTCTTTATATTTATTTTAGCTAATCAATCTAAAGAACCAAATATTGGTCTGATTGTCGGCTTGTTACTGGCTGGCCTCTCATTGTGCTGTTTATGTTGTTGGTGGTTGTGCTTTAAATGGCTTTGTCCATTCCGTGGACGGTAAGATTAAATATTGAGATCGTATAACTACAGCAAATGTATTTGTACTTATATCAGTGATCCTTGTGCTTGGATTCGACGACATATATTTCAACGCGACGCATACTTGAAAAAGCAGCTTCCCAAAAATCGATCAAACTTTGTTCCAACATCAGCATCATCATTGTCGAAAATGACTGCCACCAGTAGCGCCTATGACCGTGGCAATACGATCAGCACTGGAAAAACGACCCGTTTGTCCAATGATCTAGCAGAATTAGGACGTCGATATGCTAACAACTCTTTGACAACTTTAAAACAACCGATTAAACATATTCGAACGAGTATTGAATTGATAAGAAAAGCATGTCAGAAAAACCAACAGCCAGTGGAAGAATTCGTAATGAAACAATATTCATCATTAAGCAATTCTGACAGTACTGTTCATGTTCAGCGTGTAAATTCAGTCCGAAAAGATGTTCAGCAAACGTACCAAGTTGCTAAAGAAGAAAGTCATTTGACTCAAAGTTGTAATGCTAGCTCTATTGGTATGCTAACTGATTGCGAAGACCTTGATGACAAACATCAACATCGTCAGCGAAAACATACTAATCAGCATAGAGTGAAAACTGTCACCGTTACGAAAGTGTCCTGTCGTAAAAAATCTGCTGTTCCATCTATATCCTGTTAAGACGTTAATAGATTGTTAAACCAATCTTTCATTTTTATTTAAATTAATACGGTATCGTAGCAGAAGAGAAAATAATCAACGATCAATTGTAGTGCATATTTCCATTTGTGTACCTTGTGCTCTCCCTCTATGTTTTCAAGGAAAAGAGAAATATTTTTCTGGTTTTTATTTCATCGTTCATAAAAAAGAACACATTTGAATATATACAATTTACATTTCTAGTGTTTATCTGCGTCATTCTCTAGCTAATATAGTGTTGTCGAATAGCAGCAGGAACACCAGTGTATGGTTGAAAGTGAAGTGCATCTAATGGAGTGAAATCAACTTCTCGTTCAACACCAAGGTGTCCATTCCATGGATTAACATACATTGCACTGTCTTGTGTATATATGCCATAGCCATAGTTACCAAAGCCAATGGTGTGATAGTCACCATTCCAGTTGTTACTGACAAGAGTTGTTCGTCCGAGCATTTTTGAGTAGATGAGTTTGAGAAAATGATAAGGTATAGAAGAATGAATGAATATGAGAAAGGCTTGTGTGATATTTATACTCATACACGATGCAGCAGATTTACGTAAGCATACTACTTGCACCCTCGCCAAAGAAGTCAACTAACGTAAGGTAAATTACGTATGCAACGTCATGTGCGTCAACGTCATCAGTGACGTATTTTACCTATTCTTTGATAAGAAAGGGTAAAAGTAAACAGGTCAACGATCTTTTCCAAGTTTAGAATTAATATTCATGAGCATGAAACTGGATTTATCTTTAACTAGAAGAGCAGTTATTTATAAAACAAAAAATGTGACCGTCAGCAAATGGTAGAAGGAAAAATCAGTTATGCAATCTACTGGAAAATATTCTCGATTTACCTTTGACAGTGAGTATCCTGCTCACGTTTATTTTTATCCGTTCTCATCAAACAATAAATCCAATGCGTCAACGATGACGCATATAAAGATATTCAACATAAC
>CAJNOJ010000875.1:0-18292 GCA_905250025.1 Adineta ricciae | reverse complement strand
GGAGGACGTGCACCAATAAATATTACTTTCAGCGTGTCGCATAAATCGTCCATTGCCAGTGGTAAACTGTTAGCAATATTCGGGATATTTTGAAGAAAAGTAATACAGTTGCCTTTCAACGTGTGTGAGAGGACGGGAGAAGCCATGTGGATACCAAATGGAGAATTCTTTGTTTCCAATAGGTCACAAGGAGTTGAGAGTGGAAGAGGTAGTCTCATGGACTACCTGTTGAGAGACGGAAGACAGGCGGTGAGACCCATCGGTTATGGATTCCATCACACTGGTCGTAATGCTTCTGGAGAGAATGGAAATATTCGTCGATACAGAAGTACCCATGCCAGTGTGATAAGGAGAGTGGAAACGATCAGATTGCACCGGCACAATCCTCTGGTTCGTGCAGAACCAGGTGCAGTCGGTACTGGGAAAAGGCGGACTGTTGCCCGAAGAGAGAGACGGGAACGCGCCCATGAACTCCATCATCCCACGACGTCTCCACTATCACCACCAACAACAATAACACCACCAACATCGTCATCATCAGAATCAGTGGTGGTGGAAGACAATAAGCAACAGGGGAATGATGGAGAGGCCATCAACTCTGCCACCTACCCACCTCAACGCACCATCATCGTCTACAATAGCAATATGGGTAGTAATCACAACTGTCAAGAAGCATCGAAAATGGCTACTCTAAACCTCTCGGACGACGAATCATTATAAGGACATGCGGCCCTTAAGGCCAATGTCAACTCTCAGCCGATTGACTAGCAGTGGCCCTTCTGGCCCTCTACTTTCCTTCTTCTGGTTCTTCTAAATTTCTGCTTGAGTCGTCCGCTTTAAACAAAATTTTAAAAATTTATTTTTATCTTTTAGATTCTGAAGACGTTAAGTCAAAACTTAATAGAAACCGGTCAATAAATTACACAAAAACAAAAAACAACATCTTTTCTTCCTTATTATCATCCTCTTCTTCTCATCATTCTCATCATTATTATTATCATTATTAAAATTAATTAATTAACTCCTTTAATTTTAATTAATTTTTTGAGCGAGTATCTTCTTCTTCTTTTTGAGAACAAGAATTTTAAGTTAGTTTCATCAGTGAGAAATTAGCTTCTACTCTTTCTGCCTTTTTATTTCGAATGATGTTTTTTTTTTATTTATTTCTTGACACGAGTCGCTTTTTTCATTGATGTATATGTGTCTTAACGAGTGATTCTTTATCTTTCGTTTGCGATAAGAAGAATAGTTTTCTTTTTGTTGTGAAACACCGATGCATACTCCGAATATTTAATTCTTTCTTGTAAGAAACAATTTTCTTCATTCACTTAGGAAGCTCATAAACTTGTTTTAGACTCGGTCAAATGTAATATAAAATTTCAGCCTTTCGTTTTAAGCATAGATAAAAATCAAATACTATTTTTCTTTGATGAAATCGCGAGAGGCAAAGCTTTTCCTTTTTAACTGGAGTATACATACAAGAGCATACTTTTTTGGGTGAAATGCAGAAAATGGTTCTACTTTTTCGTTAACTAAGATCTTAAAAATATAAGTCTCTCATTTAATTGAAGCGGACGTGGTTAAAATGTAAAGATGTGCTCCATAGTAGACACAGGCATCTCTGAGTTGGATACCACAAAAAAACTGTTGCGAAGAGAGATAAACGAAAGACTTCATGGAAATCGTCATACATTGTAAAAAAAAGTTTACTACGGAACCCATAAAAAAGTTTTCGTAGGTGCCGAGTAGCTTTCGGATGCGTCAACATGTCGAAAAAAATGGTTTTCAAAATCTAGGAAAACCTAAAAAAGATCTGACCGTGGGTACACGCGCCCAACCATCGACTACGAAGCCTTTTTAAGTTTCGTACAGCAAAAAAGAGGTTTAGTCAGAATATTTTTATACGAAACGCTAAGGTTTTGAATTTTGTGACGAAAAGTTTTTCGTTGTACGAAACTTAAAAAGGTTTCGTAGATTTTGGAAACCATTTTTTTTCGACATATTGATGCATCCGAAAGTTATTCGACACTTACGATACCTTTTTGATGGGTTCCGTAGTAAACTTTTGTTTACAGTGTATCTAGTAGGCCTGAAGTTTTTTGAACTTTTTAAAAATAGTTTCATTCCATTTTGAAAAGGATTTGGAAAAGGTTTTGACCACTTCAAAAAAGGACTAGAAAGCATGTATTCGTTGTACTTTTAGAAACTCCTTGATGGTTTTCATATTATGCGTTTATTTTTACAATACGGGACCTTGCAGGCAATGGAGATTGGTCCTTCCTGTATCACTCATGCAATTCATATGAATACAGAACTTCCTTCTGTGCTATATCAGCTCCCTCAGATGTCATCTTAGCTTGGTGTTCTTCTCTTTGGTGTATTACCGCCTCTCCTTCGTCGTAACCAAAAATTAGAGCATCGAAATTATCGCCCCTAGTTAAAATTGTATTCTCCAAACAATTCTGAAATCAGTTATGAGAAAATATGCCAAAAACATATGTTATTAAGTAACGACGCCGTTTTACTTTTGGTCGAGTCAACGTCTAAACTCTTCTCTTCTCTCTATATAAAATTCCCAAAGAGTTGTGTAAATCAGGTTACTTGGAGAACTGAGTGGCTGCCTAATTATAGTTATGTTATAAATAGATAGTCATTCCTATATATCTATCCATATATATTCAGCTTTAGATATAGCTCTAGATATGTATACCTATGCATCATTCATATATAGATATACATGCCCTCACCCTGTTAGTTTAGGAATACAGGAATAGATATAGTCCCATTTATAAAAAGATATATACACACCCTTTCTTAAGTTATTTGAAAATTCTAAAGAAGACTTTAGATTGATATATGTACTGAACAAACTCTGTTTTCTAGGTAAATCCTTATATAGCCCAGAGAGAGAAGATGCTCAATAACTTTCTTATTTGTCGATCAAATTTAGATAGAAACATCATATTCGTGATCAGCACGACTAGCTCTACCACCCTATATGAAAAGTAAAGGTCTAAGACAGAAAGTTTTTTTCTCGTCCCCGGAAGAGAAGTGTCCGATGGGCGAAAATTGAAAGTTGACTTTTCAAGGTTTTCACTCTCAAAAAAGCTATAGGGTAGTGCTCTGACTACTATAGAAATAAAACTCTAAGCAACTCTTGAAAGAAAATGTAGTGAAATCGTCGTACCACCTTTTGTATTTTCATTTTAATGTGTGCTGATCGTCCATAGTTCTATAAATAATTGACTTATTCAGTGAAAAAATTCCTGAAATGAAGTGGCTACTTATAGATCCTGTTGGATCCTAAAGGATTCTCGCAGATCCTTTTGAGCCCTCATAGACTTTTTTGGATCCTAGGATTCGTGAGGACCCATAAGGATCCCGCTTTTTCTCCATAGTTCAATTCAATCAATGTGCATTTATCATTCATATCTACATTCATTTCTTTGTTTTGATGCAAAATTTTTTCAAAGTTGTATTTTTTAGCAAGAATCAAAAGGAAAGAAATGATCCTCTTGTCTTTGTGTCTTGTCTGCTTCAGGCCATTATGAGACTTCTCGGCGTGTTGGCCCTTATTCTCACGCTATCCTTTAGAACTCATGGCAACTCCAGCATCTGCACGGGAAAAAATGCGACTAGTGTTCCGGTGATGGAATATTGTCAGGAGAATAACGGCACCATGGAGCTTCGATGCTGTTTCATCGACGATATGGAATCGATCATCGCGGTCGATCTAACCGACTTCAATTTGACACAAATTCCTGATCTTCCCTACTACAGTAATCTGATTCCGAATATGCTGGATATTCGACTGAATGAGGAGATTGTTCCACAGAAAGATGATTTTGTCGGCGGGACTGATATCGTCACTCTGTTTCTCCCGCCGCACTACGCGTGTCCGGGTGGAGATCGATGGTGGAACATTATCAACAGTACGACAGATCCACCCGGAAATCTTTGTTCTGGGTTAAAAAATCCCTGTTTGAACAACAGTCAAATCTGTCCGGAGCCGCATTCCTACTGCAGTCCCAATGGCCCAAATCACACACTATGCCTGTGTAAAGGTACTTATCACGGTTACAAGTGTTTGAGAAGTGGACAATTTCCCACCGCTGTCTTCCTCGGTTCAGCGTGCGCTGTAACAGTTCTAACCGCTGCTCTTTTTTACTGGACAACTCGACGACATGTTGGCAAACACCAAGATTAATCATTGTACTACCGCTTTTTTTACAACTTTTCTGGATATTAACGACCTATATTAATATATCCCTTTATGGCCGACTGCCTCATCTAAAAGTCACACCTATTATTTAAAACTTGCTATTGTCCTATCCTTAGCGCTTCCGTCTGGCATAGCCACTTTGTATTCGCTCTCAAAATGGCCCATGTAAGGCATGTATAAAAGTTCATAAAACTTTTGTAACCGATATATTTCTGTAACCATTATAGCAATATCACGAGGGTGATTCTAGGGGGAAACAGCGATACTCGAATACTCCAAAAAGAATTTAGAGTATCGTGGAGTATCACTGAAGTATCGATGCAATGCCAATGAGGCAGCAAGAAGTATAGTTGAAAATGCGACAGTCACGAGAGGTAAATGTAATAGTCCTAAAAATAAAGTTGTGCTGAATGTTGACTATTTTCCATACTTTCAACGATCATAAACGTTAACATATTTTGATGTAGGATGTTATTATGATCATTTCAATGTCAAACTAAACAGTGATCCGCTGAAACATTGAAGACATTTATGATTTTCGGCCCTTTTGCTCATGCAAACTGTCGCAAGATGTACCTTTCTGTGTAGCCATATTTGTATCAACATTTTGCTTTTGCAATTACTCCTATGATATTCATATTTGAAAGAATTTTTATCCTTATCGTCTATGTGTTGTAATACGTTTAAGAAGTTTTGAGTCGGAAGCAAGGAAACAAATGAAATTCTTTTGCAATGTCTTTGATTACTTTCGATTTGATCGCTTGAAGGTGAAGAAGCCATGAAAAAACTCTTGATAGTTATGACTAATCAAAAGTATATTCATGATCAATCAATGATGAAGAAATTGTATTACGAAAAAGAAGCTATGATGTGTTTTTTCAAGCATCAGGAATCATTCACAAGGATTGCTCTTTTCCGGAAGACGTTGTCAAGGAAAACCGTTTGACATATAATTGACAATTACAACAAGTTCTTCTTAAATCATTCAAATCTGAATTTTCCACAATTCGCATTTATTTATGCAGCTACATATATACAGTTTTACGTAATTCTCAGCGTTTTGACAGTATCAAAATTGTGTAATGAGCAATATTCCAACGGAACAGGTCATTATTCTTTCAGAAGAGAAATTTTACGAACATGTGCGAGTACAATATGGAGAAAAAGTCGAAAAAATCTTACGATATCATGATACCGATGATTATGTAGTATTGCATCGAATTAATGAACGACAACTCTTGGATATATTCGAAAAGTCAAACGACGAAAATGATCTTCCTGAATTAATCGATCTAAAAAAAGAAGTGTGCAACATATTGGATGGCAAATTTACGTTGAAAATCGGCACAAAAAACAAAATTATCGCGTTATTGAAATCAAGTCGAGATATCGTTAAGAAAAACAGACGTCAATTAACAAACCAAGCAAAATTAGATCGTTTAAATAATTATCTATCGTCGTCATTATCTATTGATAGTAACTTAAGTGATGCTCAAATGGATATGGAGAAATGCGCAGCAACGATCGAAAATTCGATAGAGAAAATATTGGCGAATATGAAGAACAATGTTCATGGTGATGTTTCTACTCATGTAACGGCAAATGATTTTGAGGTGATAATCGAGACGAAAGACGATCAACCAATGCCAAATTGTTACATCCAATGTGTTTGTGGAGACCGGGTCAAGTTGTTTTTTAATTACAGTCGGTTTCAATTGTCAAACTTTAGGCCCCCCCCCCCACTCAAAAAAAGTCGATTTTCGCTAAAAAAAGCGAAATGAAGATAAATGTATAGGAAGATAGCCCGCGTTTTGCTCTTTCAGAAACAATATAGCTTTTAATTAACAAAAGTGTCTCAAAATGCTGAAATAACATAAAATTTTCGTTTGAAAAAATGTTTTTCGTTTTTTCTCGAAACACGTTTTTTCAGTTTCTTTCAATCGTGCAAACGTTTTTTCTGGTCGGGGGCTCATGCTATACCTTTATTTTTTTTTTGTTTGAAAGAGTGCGTCAAGATGTAGGGCAACATGGAGCCCTTTTTTAAAATGAGTTTTTTTGCTGTCTCTCACGAAGAACTTTTATAAAAAAAAACACCCATTTGTTGAGGGTTTCTTGACCTATTGATCTTGTGACTCCGTTTTCCTACTAAAAAAGTGAGTAATTAAAAAAAAGGTTTTCATACTGCCCTGCATCGTGACATGCTCTCTCTAACAAAAAAAAAAATTTGGTATAGCATGAACCTCCGACCCGGAAGAACGTTTGCCAAATTAGCTATTTTGACCCTTGTTTGGTGAATATCTCCCTCTAGCATCATAGTAGGGCGTTGAAAATTTTACCAGAGCCTCCTCACTTTAGCCTCAACATATGCTAAAAATTTCAGTCCTATTGGACGTTCCTGGGCTGAGATCGGTTTTTGAGTGGGGGGGGGGGGCCTTTATCAAACATCTACGAAATAGTAGTAACAGATCAAAAGCTTTAATGAACACCACAAACCAAGGGCCCAACGATCGAACTGATTCACTGAACGTGAACCAAATGGATATTGAAGAGCAATCTTCAGAAAATGAAAACAACGTTTTACCGAAGCGATAACAGTGAAGATTTAGATAATTCAGCATCAGCAACGATAAAAAAGTCGTGAGTATTTTGAGTATATTTATTACTCTAAGTGTTCCTTTTTGGGGACGATTAGTTTTAGCCAGAAAGACAAATCGATTAATGAATCAAATGGCAATGCACATCATACAACGTCTTCTCAAACAACAACAAATCGGTAAGAAACATTTAAACAAATCTTGATGACATGTCTTTTCTCAAATAGAAATAATAGTCAACGGATTCCTCATGTAATGGCTACAGGTGGTGGAACACAAAGTAATATCTCATACTCTTCATCGTCAAAATCGAAACAAGTAGGTTTGATAGCTTTTTAATACAGAGAGAGTTTTTGCATGAACATGATAACTGTGAGTATTGAGACGAAGTTTTACCTTCTCTAACAAACGATAAAAGGCGAACAGTTGATACAATTCATAGTTAAAATGGAATATAGTATATACGCGAAAAGTATTATTCAGATGAGAGTAGCGATCTTGTATTGGTCTCAATCAGAAGTTCGAAATTCAATATTGAGTTAAAGCTCTCTCCGCTGAAATTGTTGTTGAAAAACTAAGAGAAACAGTTATACATATCATCAGAAACGCAATCTAAGAAAAACATGAAGTGATACCTTTGTTACATAAAGATCATTTTGTTTAAAAATTTTCGTGGTAGTATGAGGTAACAAACAAAGAGTCACACTCAAACAATCGCTCGGCAACAGCGACGCAAAAACAAGTAAGTCGTAAGACAAATCTACTTAGATTTTCTTGTTCGTCGTTATCTATTGCAGGTTACTCATTCCAACCATTCGTCACAACCGAAGAAACGCAAGATCAATGAAGATGACAGACAAATTCGGTATTATTCATCAAACAATTCTAACAAGAAAAGGTCCGAACAAGAGGTCAGTACCGATAAACTGAGGAATAGTATGTATTCTGAGAGGTATTTTGACGCATTCAGATTGTATATGACAGACTCAAGAATGAAGGAAGTTTGTCCACATTTTTGAATACAATTGATCCGAATAGACATCGTTCACCTAATAATTATCGATATGCGCCTTCGGTCATACGATTCGCAGTTTGCTTTTTTATATTGGCGGGCATCTATGTGTATGAATTTGTTCGCAGTAATTTAAAATTCTTACTACCTTCAATTTCTACTATCAAGAAATTTTATGCGGAAAATCCTTACTCAGAGGCTAAATTTAGGTTCGACGAATGCGCGAAATACCTTGAAACGTATCAATGCCAATACTTGTTCATGTCTGAAGATTGCTCAGCAATAATACCCCGTATAGAATACGATGCACAATTCAATTCGTTTAATGGTTTCGTAACTCCTATTCTGGATGGCATTCCAATTGAAAACTCATTTAGCTTCGACTCGTTCGATCATTTTAAACATGCAGTTGACATCACACCCCGTTCTAATCTGGTCAATGTTCACATGGCACAACCGATTCCAACATCTAATTCGCATGTACCAGCAGCAACAGCTTTGTCTGCGTACGGCACAGACAACAAAATAAATTCCATAGATGTTTTGAAACGGTGGTTATATATCTATCAACAATTTTATGCAAAGTATGTTCGGGTTATTGGATATGCTACGGATGGGGATCCGAAGTATTTGCGTGCTATGCGCTTAGCATCAAATTTTTTCGTTAAAGCTCAAACACTCGATATTTACAAAGAGCAACTATTATTTACTATAGACATCCCTCTAAAATGGACACGATGGTATTTTCTGCAACCGTCACAACTCTTCGTTTTTCTACAAGATGGTATTCATTTTTGCACAAAGATTCGTAATAGATTATTATCTTCCAATGCAAAGTTAAAAATGGGATTATTTCAAGTATCAATCAAACATCTTCATGATCTCATAGAAGCTACGAACAAAATTGATCATAACCTTTCCAAATCGGACTTGAACGTGAAGGATAGACAGAATTTCTCATCTTGTCAACATATATGTCACAATAATGTGTTGGATTTATTACTTATGTGCGATGCATGGAGAGGAACATACAATTACCTGTTGGTTTTGAATTTGGTCATAATGGCATATACTCAAACGAATATCCCTTTGCTCGACAGAATATTTTATGCTTTGATAGTTGTTTTTTACATCCGACTATGGAGAATATGGTTGAAAATAACACAACGAAGTCGAAAGTCATCTACACAGTGCAATGAGCAAAATTACTTTATCACGTCCAATGCAATGATTTCAATCGAATTAAACGCTCATTCGTTAATATACCTTTTTCCTATTAATAGCGAATGATACTCTTCCAAAGTCAGTTGCTGACACAATTCATTTGTTCTCATCTCAACACTGTGAAAATGTGTTTCGGGACGCAAGGTCATTATCGGGAATTTACTCTACTCGGATAAATTTCACTATCAAACAATTCCTCAAAAGAACAGACAAGATCAATGCCCTTACCGAACTCAAACAATATGAATTGAACAATCAACATGACAAAATTTCCTTTCCTGTTCACCACAAAATCAGAAAACATCTTCTCAATACGGAATCGAACATTAACGAAACGAACATTAACGAAACGAACATGAATTTTCATTCGAACGCCATCGAGGAGACGATCTTCAGAGCCTACGAAGTGGCTAAAGAAATGGCGCAGAACGTGAGGATGGATATTGATCTAATCAGAAGTAACCTGTTTGATATTGAACAATCGTCGCAAATAGCAAAAAACCTGTTGAAAT
Source organism: Adineta ricciae (assembly GCA_905250025.1). Lineage (NCBI taxonomy): Eukaryota > Metazoa > Rotifera > Eurotatoria > Adinetida > Adinetidae > Adineta > Adineta ricciae. The sequence continues at coordinate 8,728 of CAJNOJ010000875.1, read as the reverse complement.
CAAATATTTTGACTGAAGAAGAAACACTTGTTGTCGATGACGACGACAGTGATCAAGATGAAGAGCGTGGTGTCCGTCGTGAGGACAACGCTGAGGATGATGCAGACGGAGAACCTGGTATCAGCCGTGAGAATGACGTCGAAGAAGATGAAGAAGATTACGACGAATGCTGTGATATTGAACACGCAGACACAGAAATTAATGATGAAGAAGATGAGATCAATGTATCAGACAGTGTTATTGGTGGTCATACTGCGTCAAAATATAAATCAACATCAACGTTTGATAATATCCAAGCCGTGTCATACCCAGGTGTATATCTGAAATTTGCGCTTGATCTAGATTTCTGAAAAAATATTTCATATCATACACAGGTTTCCATGCATTTTTCTCGTGCATATTCTTTTGAAATTTTTGAGATTTATACAATACTATTCTGCCAATACATAAAATGATAGATGCTGTATTTAGTATATAACAGTACAGATAGTGGGACTGTGCCACTTCAGCCCAGGTCAAAGAGTACGTACTGGTTCCCGCAGGAAACCCTCAGAAATCACTGGAACATTGAAGCAGTATTCCGATATGTAGTTTTCAGATTTTTCTGGCGAATTCTAGTCGGTTTCACATGGTTTCCGACAGGAACTGATTGGAAATTATCGGGAAAATCTCGAAATTTCTGGTCGGGATACTGCGCTTCCATGTTCCAGTGATTTCCGCGGCTTTTCTGCAGGATCCCAAGGGATTCGAACGCCGGAATATACGAAATGGGACTCGATAATACAACTGCTGTTTGAATTCGCAATTTACTTTTGTTTATTTTATTTAGGACTTCGATTAAAAAGTTCAATTCCAAAAGAAAATCTTTCAAAATACTTTCCCATCAATATCCAAGGTAGAAAAATGTTTTTGCATAAGTCAACAGCAGCTTGGTATTTGCAAGATAGGCGATCTCGCCTGTCGTGCGATCGCAATCAACGTGTACAAATGAAGGAGAATTGCTCATAGTTTTTTCTCGTATATTAATTTATTGATAGATGTACATGTGTGTACTGTTTTAATTTTTATTTCACACTATTTTTTTATTTACATGTAAACACTTAGCTAACGTATATTTGTTTGAGAATATTTATCTTAACTTGAACATACCTAACTTTTGCATTTAATAAATGATCAAATTGTGCCTCAGATATGTCTAACGGAATTTTCTTAGATAGTAAGACTTATTGTTGATTGTTATTGGTTAATACCTACCCATATTTGTTAATTATGGTCAATCAGCTCAGATTTTATGATCAGTTATATTTTCAGCAGAGTAAGCTGTTGTAAAATACGATGATTATGGATTTGTTTTAATGAATATAAGTACTACTCTTCTCAATATTCATTCTAATATTGTGAACTGGGAAATGAAAGGCTCAATAACCGTATCAATGAGATTCGAACGGAATAACGTATGTATATATGAGTTGAAGATACGCGTAGCACAATGAACTACTGGATAGTCTGAGCAGATTATCACTGAAATACGTAGAAAGATGATATATCGCCTCGAAAGCCTGCTATTCTTCAGTCTACGTACGTCATGAAGTGGCACAACGAAATATAGATGAGGTATTCGTGGAGTATGAGCGGAGTATGACTGGAGTATGCTGGAGTACGCTGGAGTATGATTGGAGTATGACTGGAGTATGGCCGGAGTATGGCCGGAGTATGCTGGAGTATGGCTGGAGTATGAGTGGAGTGCTGGAGTATTGGAGTATCGCTGTTTCCCCCTAGTGGTAACTACTTTATTTACTGAGTTACCAGTAACTAGTAACTACTGAGTTACTAGTAACTGGTAACTACTGTATTTACATTTACTACGTGGTAACTACTGTATTTACATTTACTACGTGGTAACTACTGTATTTACATTTACTACGTGGTAACTACTGTATTTACATTTACTACGTAGTAACTACTACTTAGTAACTTCAAACTTATTCCTTTATATTTCATTAGATAAATAATATGGGCAAAATCAGGCGAAACAGGACATTTTTTGTGTTCTCTCGAATTTGATGCAGAAATGTCAAAGTGGTATAGAATACTTCCATGTAGTCTCTAGTTTATGAAATCAGTATTTAATTTTCGTTTATATGATTCCAAAGGGTGGTAAAATCTTATACACTATAGACACCTTTACACTATGAAAAACGTTGCATTTATAGTATTAACAAGTAGAAGTTTTTCTCACGCGAAGAGGATGTTGAAAATAATTATTTTATGACAAATTGACAGTTCTTTTAAAATAGTATTTTATCAGCAAGTAGCGTTCGTCGTGCCGACTCACTTCACCCTCGACTGTAGAAGACCGATATACTGTCTGCGTGTGCTATTAATGAGGCGAATCAATCTAGCAACTTCACGTACGATGAAACGGTAAAACCTTTTCTGTTCGATTATTTATTAACTCTCGCAAATAAAATAGCTTATTGTCTTTGTAAAACTAATGTGAGGATATAAAAGGTCTTTATTTATTGTGAATTTATCACCAGTAACGCTGGTCGGGTACTCTCGCTGAACGCTCGGCTGATTTTCTTCCCATTGTACTTTTGTCATTAGAACTAAACAAAAGATGTAACAACCCTCTCATCTCGCAGTCGGTCGTCGGCGTCCCTCCGGTCCGCCACTCCCGACTGCTCGATATTGCTCATAGCATGTACACTTTGTCAAATGACAGGCGCCTTTCTCCTTCACCATTCGCACACAATTTAACTGCCTCAACACAATCGGTATAAACAAATCTCCCATCTGCAGCTTGTCTTTCCTTTATTGAACGTTATCAGATACTGACTACCTGCCTTATCGATAGGGACACATAACAAATGCGTCTAAGACGCTCAATGCATGATTCATCCATCCTAGACATCGAATTTCACAATCTGATATCGCGCGCTAGCTATCGATCCATTTTATAANAACCAATGTATTCACCCAAGAGCCACACCCACACCCATACACCCACCCATAGTTTCACCCAAGGCCCCACCCTCAGCCCCCTGCCTTTACCCTTCATCCGCGCTCGTTCTAAGACGAGCACAGTAGAAGTTTTCAATGTGTTCAACAATTGTAGGAAAAAATGGTTTTTTGACCTTTGACCCTGACACAAACAAACAGACAGACAGAGAAACTATTTTATTTCATATGACCCTCTCTACAGTCGAGGGAAAAACTAGTTACATGTTGAATTCTTATGTATACCAATATTTCTACCAAAAAAGATTGAAAAACATTGGCAGATGTGATAAAAATAAAACCTTCGTGCTATTTCATTATAAGAACGTCTTTAAGTGTTCGTATTTCAGTATTTTTATTGAGGAGTACTTAAAAATTTATGAGGAAAATCGTTCAGAAGTATCTGTAAACATTGCAATGTACAAGAAAAGATTAAAAAATAATGTACTAGTCAATGTTAGATTCTTAAATCCGTCACGGAATAAGTATCCTTTATTCCGGTCAGCAAAATATAACTTCAATGCAATATATTACTGTGACATTTTATGTTGCTATTTTCTAGTAAAATTATACTTAATATGAGCCTCGGCTAAAATCACTATTGTCTAGATAAGAAAAGATAGAGATTATTATTTCTTCTTTATAGACGTTGAGATTATATTGTAATTCTGCTGAGCTACCATTTCTATTAATATGTACATAACTATTGGGGCTCTGATGAAATTTAAGGAGCAGAATTAAAATTTTTTGCAATGAATCTTTTAAGAATATGCATGTTAGTCACAAGAAGGTTAACATTCTGTGATAAATCACCAAAGTTTGCTACTAATAATGCTTTATATTCGTACCGTGTCACGGCGCTAACAATTTTGTCACGTCACTAACGGCGAATGCGACTGATATATTGTGAAATTAACCCATAGCTAATAGAGATATTATGTGATTATCTTATAGCTTGAAGGGTTATGTATACAATGTATACGGTAGCTTAGGAAAACTGACTGAAACTTCGCAGAATTCTACGGTTGAAATGCTTAAGAGTAAGTGTCTGAGAAACTCAGGAGGTCTTGGTAGTTCGACATCTCAGATTTTGCTGATTTTTTTATATGTTGTTGGTAGTAGTGAAGTGTGTACCAGGTAAAATTTTCAACTCTATCGGATCACTCCTTCCTACCGAAAAAGTCGAAACATGAGCCCAATTTTTGATATTGGCCAAAATCGATTTTTTTCATTTTTCTCGCAATTTTTATGCGATATCCAAGAACAAAGGTGTCTTACAGGTGTGAATTCATGCAGAAGCTTTGGTCGATCTAGAAAAACACTTAAAATATCGATGGAAACAATGATCTTAGTCGTTTTCCCTTGTTTTCTGCTCAAAATGTCAGTCGTTCGTATTTTACGCGCCAACAAGCAATCGCTCTAATATTTTTACTGATGATAGAGGACACTAAGGCCTATCACGTAGAATAGCTAAATTATTTTGCTCATCGAAAAAGTGAAGCACTTTTCGCAAAACTTATGTATACCCCATATTCACCGTATATGATCGATTTCTATGATTTTTGTCGTACCAAATCAAAAGAATATTCTTAATTAAACACTAAACTTAATTGAAATACAATCTTCTTAGTTCTTTGTACTAATTTCAATCGTTCTTTGTCGAAAATAACGTACGAATAAGCAATTTTGATCTTACCAACTGTTCATTATAGAATTTCATTCTTTTATTGCTTGAAGGTGATTCAAACCTCTCATATCAATTTTCTGGTCGAACCTATGGAGGTATAATAATCTTAAGATTGCGTATTGATGTTGTATTAGGAGCCTTGGTAGATATTATAGCTATGAGTAAAATATATTTTTTAAGAGATAAACCTAAAAACAGCACTTGAAAGAGAGATGAAAAGAAAAGTTAATATTTAGAGTTTGTCATTTCACCCATGTCAAGTTCATCTTCACTGCAACAATTTATGGCATTTTCGATTTCGTCACATTTGATATCTTCCCATTCTTGTTGTTGTTGGATTTTAAAATACTCTTCAGCAGCGTCTTCGTCATCAGTAGTGCATGAATTGTCATCTGGACGGTTCATTACTTTGTTTCGTCGTTCTGTTGTTTCTCCTTTTGTTAATCTACTAAAGAGGCTTCGTATTTGATTTTTTGTTAAGCATTGATCAATGGAAAAGAGTTTAGTATGATCCGGTTTCAATGCACTACGCATTTCTTCATATGCCTTTTCAATCGAAACTTTTTTACCTGTATCGTGACCACGATAGAATAGTTTCTTAAAAAAATCTCGTTGGTCATTTGTCATTTTAGTAGTCTTTTGCCTTCGACGAATTGCATAACCAGGCGAAAAGAATATATGTGGAAATAAATCGTTATCATGTTTTCCATCAACAATATCGTTTGAATTTCGAAGAGACTGGATTGCTTTCTTGTTACACGCTTCTTCTAGAAGTCTCGCTCCTTTCAAATGATCAACGTATAAATACCGACATCGATCCATCGTTGATAAAGAAGATTCCTCATTGTAAACATGTTCACTATTTTGTTCATGCTCTATCAGTTGTTGTTCATTGTCGAATGATGCCAAACATGAATCAGTTGAACAAAAAATACCGTTGATGATAAGGTACTTTTCATGCAAAACTCATTCTTATTGATTTCAGTAGTTGTGAATGGTTGTATCACCGTTGTGTATAAAGTGCAACCACAGTTCGTCCATTTCTTGGATTTGCCAATTCCGATGTCAAAGTATTGCCAAAAGGTGATAAAGTCTTTGTCAAATGAAATTGAATGATATTTAGTTATTCCTTCGATCTTTACTTTTGGTAAAAGACACTTTGATTCTTCAACAGCAATAACAGAGGTTTTACAATTGGGCAAGTTACCAAATGATTCATCTAATGCTTGTTTAACGGATTGTGCGTTGATCAAATTTCCTCCGCGATTTGTGTAAGATTTTAGACATGATTTCGCCACAGCAATATCACGATCAGCTTGGTCTTTACCTCGTTGAGGTTCACTAAAATCAGTTCTTTTCAATTGAATATCAACACCTTCACATAACATTCTACGCGCCAGAATAGTCGCTGTTCCAGAGTAACACCCGGCGTTGTCGCTGCGAGTATATAAATTGGTTAAATTTGGTATATCTGTTTTGATTTGATTAAGAACATGTTCAAAAACACACAGAACAGATGACATATCTTGTAAGCATCGATCAAGGACTGTAAAATATGTGTTTTTTTTAAGCTGATTATTTGTATCCATATAAAAAAGAACATCAACATGGAGTGAAATTCCTTTCTTGCCGAACCAATCATCCATTTTTTCTCTGTGTGATTGAGGTAAAATTTTCATTGCCCAATCAGACAGTAATATGCCAGTGTTCGAATTTAATTGTGACATAGCAAATTTCTTACTTTTGTCTTGTTGAATGCCTCGAACAATATGAAACATCCATTCCATAATATCAGCTTGAGCAGTTGCTAAATCATTGCTCATATCGTCTTTTCTGGATGATGATGGTGCATTAGAAACCAAAGTTGCTATTCGACGAAGTAAACGAAGTAGAGTATTACATTTAATACAGGACATAAAGTGTTCCGTGTGACCACAAATAGCTTTAAAGTTTCTGTCGGTTGAATGACTCAATGCAAATAATCTACAATGAGTTGCACAATTTGAGTTGTTGTCATTAACATTCTGTGGGTATTCGAACTTCAAATAATTTCGACTCAGAGATACCAGTTGTAACATATTCTTCTCTTCATTTTTATTTAATTCCAAATCTCTCACTATAGTTTCAAGCATATCGAAGCCGTTATTTCCATCTACCACAAAACTATCTAATCCACACATTGTTTTCTTCTGTTGCATTTTACACACATCTAACAAGCGATATACGGTTGAGCGACTAAGTGGTCGATCAAAACACGTTTGTATACAATGCTGGTGGTACAATTGGAATATGTGATTTTTCATCATCACCCTAACCACATATGGAACTAATATTTTTTCACCCTTATCAAATCGTAGAAATGTAGTACCATGAACCACATCTTGAATCAGACCAGATGAAAATAAGAAATCGAAGAAAACTTCAAGACGATTTTTTTCTAAACGTGTTCGTCGAATAAGATTTTTATTCATTAAATTGAAACAATGGTTTTGCTGAAGAATATAACGACTTTTCTCTATCATATAACGATTACAATTGAACATCGATTGCAATGCATCATAATTAAATTGCTTGGATACTGTAGATAAAAGGAAATATTTCCATTTACGACTTGGAGCAGAATGGTACGCTTCGACAATAGATTGTGTAGTGGAGTCAAGTTTTTCTTCAAATACTTCAAGAAGATATTCACCTTGTCCAGGTGCAATGGCTTCACAAATAAAACCTGAAAACTCTTTGATGATGGATCCATAATGGCGTTTGAGAGATCGAATAGTTTCAGCAGATAGATCATGAATTGGTTGTTGAATTTGATATTTTAAAAGTTCAATCTTGTTGGATATTGACGCTAATATTTGATTAGCATGATTTAATGATAATTTGTCGGTGTATACTGAACTTGAACTACATTCACTGAATTGAGATGGAGATTGAAATTCAGTATGGGTGTTGATAAGATCATTAATTTGTTCCTGAGCTTTCATTTTTGAGGATCGAGTTGTTAAACACAGATCTTCCTTCACCATTGTAATACTTGTCTTGCTAATGCAGACGGATGTTATTTTTGTCAAACAAGTCCGACAAACTTTTTGTCCAATTGGAAACTGATAAGCTCTATTACCTTTAAAAAGCTCTGATTCTACTAATTTTGTATAATAATCGGCGGGTAATGTATGTGTTCCCTTGGGCTTCTTATTATCATGATATGGTGATTGACATAATTTTGATGCACGCCACATTATTCCATATGAATATCGATGATAAGGACACATCAGATCGTCATCTTTGCATACATCGGGAACACCGATTCGAGACATAATAAGTGATCTTTCTGTATATTCAGAAAGATTCACACCTATATTGCGGCTGTGTTGAACGATAGATTCATTGAGCATTGACAGCATTACCATATTTCCATGAATTCTACCTTTTTGACGTGAATAGACACCACATTTCCCGTCTTTATAAAAGATGCAATCGGCAAAAGTCTTCTTCATCGACATAGTTTGAGTATATTAAAATAAATGATCAATAGATGCTAAGAAGTAGCTGTGAAATAATATCGTATTGAAATAAAATACCAAAATATGTAAACTTAACTGAAAACGTTTCGAAGATTGTTGATTGTGAATTGTTTGCAGATAAAGGCAAATATTTTATCTTATTGATACACGTAGTGAGAGACAAAAAGATATTATTTTATTACGAAAAACAATTGATTTATATATATATATGTATGTATCATGCAGAGAAAGTATTCCTTAGCGAATACTAATGATCACATATATCATATATACAGAAACACAAAGGAGGAGAACACAGCTGAATAGCAAAGAATATACCTATATCGATCAAGGTATAACATAAAAACGAACAGCGTTGTGAAGTGAATATACAGATACATATATGTCATCATAACAATCACAGAGCGATAGAAAACTCTCAAAACAAAAATCTTATAAAAGATATCGACCAAAATAAAACAATTCATTTTAAAATTGCATCGCAATATCATGTACATTTTCATTGAACAGATTAAGT
>CAJNOJ010000874.1:0-18407 GCA_905250025.1 Adineta ricciae | reverse complement strand
ACTTTAACTTTAAAGTTAAAGTTAAAGTGCTTTACTTTGCTTTAAAATTTTAAAGTTAAAGTTTTACTTTAAACTTTACCTACTTTGATAAAGTAAAGTTAAAGTTAAAGTGTCACCCCTAAACCGACGGGATTTTTCTAGTCGGATTCCAATGCAATTCCGTTTCCAGGAATCCGATCGGATTTTGTCGGATGGTAGGATCCGGTAAGATCCGATCGGATCCAGCATCGGATTTGTTGACCTGGGTACTTAATTTCCTCTTTTGTTTTAGTCAGCAAAAGGTACGGAAATACTTTGCTAAGCGCAAGAACAAAAGATATGTTCACATGTCCATGCTTTCGATGCCTGCTCAGTGAATATTCGTTCTAATGACATAATTAGATTGTACGGAATTAATTGGTTTCAATTTGCCGATTGTCACCGACGTCGAGCATATTTTTCGTCCGCGAGAACATATCCTTAACTATCCTTTTCTTTCTTTTTTCCTGGAAGTGAACATCAACGTCATAGACAAGTTGGATATTTTTTCAGTCGGCGAACGCAAGTGTATATTTATAGAGAATGTCGATTGAAGAGAAGAGCATAATCATATTTTTTCCCTGAGAAAATCATCAACTACAATGGCGATAGATCCGGTAAGTTTTGAACGCATACGGTGATTGTCTCAAAGCCGTAGAGATAAGTGCTTTTGCGTAGTTTTTGACACAGACAGGTAGATGTAGGCAAAGGCAGAGCGTTGTAACACGTTGTTCATTGGTTGTCTTTCTGTTTTCGACTGACAAAAATTGCCAGCGTTATTTTCAAATGCTTGTACTTTTCTAATTATTGATGGTTTTTAGTTGGAGCAGGTGGTGCAACTCATTGACGAAATCGATGCATTCGAACTTGCATTTCGTGAAAAGGGGGAAAAGCAGGAAAAAATAACAAATGATGAGATTGACAAGTTCAAAGCGAATGTTATCAGTCGGCCATTGCACGTGAAACACCAAGAACAATTACGAGAAGGTCAGTAGATCTTGTTGACCGGTTTTGAAATTGTTATACGAAAAGCATCTGTTTTTCATTTAGAACGCAACGCTCGACATATTGCTCCTTATTGATTGAATAGCCCAACCAAAAGACTATTTTTCACATTATTTCTATCCTTCTCTGTATCATGTAGTTTTTCGTTACAACAAAAATCTTTCTAAACGAAAATTGTTCTCTTATGGCAAGCATTCATAGTCAAAAACAATTAGAGTGTCCGGTGAATTTCTTCTGCGAATCTTTCACCAGCTTCGATGGCACCTTCAATGTATCCAATCCATTCCAGAGCCATTTCTGTGCTGGCTAACCAAATCCTTCCATCGATTAATGCTTTTGTTCGATTTCTCCATGTCGAGCATGGACTTGCTGGATAAACAGCAGCATAACAGCCTTTACTAAGACTTTCTTTTGGCCAATATTGAACGAATGTTTGCAACGGTTTTTCATTCGTATTGTAAAGAACTGAATATTGTTCAATGATTGATTCGATTAGTTCGTTCTGATCACGTTTACACCAATAGGAAGCTCTTTCACCTAATACCAACCCAATGAGTGCAATGGGATAATTGGATTCGAATATATTTGAACAGGGTCCTTGTTTATCAGTTTGATCGACTAGAATATTTCTCCAGAATGGCTTTGAATAGATAAAGATCGTCTTAATGCATTGTCCCATGGTCATTGAACAGTAATTGTTCGTCGATAACGATGGGCAGAAGTCGATTGTTGAAAGTAGCGAAGGAGAAAATGCTAAAAGAAGACGACGACATTGAATTTCGACACCTGATTTCATTTTCAGAAGGATTTCGTCATTCGACTGATAATTAATCGACACGAGAGGATCGTTTAAGCGAATGTTTTCATGTTCAGACATTCGGTAACAAAGATTTTGAGTGCCAGATGATATTTTATAATGTTGAGCGCCATTTAAGCCGTCATCTAAACTATTTAATCCACCAGGTATCGAGCGAATTAATATTAACCAGTACAATAATGAAACATTTTCTGCGTCACACGCTTGAATTTAAAGGAAAAAAACAGTTTTGAAAATAATAGTAAGAAATTTGCTTACCAGTTAATGTTAATATGTGAAGTTTTAATTCCTGTTCAGTTCGATAATCTTTCACTAATGGATGGTCGTGAATAAATTGTGCAACAGATATTTGCGACCATTCAGAACTTTTCTCATACTCCAAAGCATGCTCAACATCTGCTAATTCCAATGACATTGTGTCGCATTCAGAGCAGATTTTTTCAATCGCATCTAACTGATCATTGGTTAACGGCGATAAACCAAGTTGTTGTCCTAAATGTGACGGATCTTGATGATACCATGTTTGTTCAACTAAATGAAGATTGAATTGATCGATTAATGATAAAACTCGCTTTTGTTTCGGTCCGATCCACTGTCCGCCTAAGTCAATTGTCCATTTTTCGTCAAACACTTTTTCGCTCAATGTTCTTCCGCCAATACGAGCTCGACCTTCAATTACAAGACATCGAACTGATTTCGACGTGAGATATTTAGCAGCTGAAAGACCAGCAAAACCAGCACCAATAATGATAACATCAAAAGATTCAATATTACTCATTTAGGTATGTTCTTGAAAAAGAAAGAAAAAAATATGTTTAAACATTGTTTTATCAGTTGAAATGATATGAATGAATAGATTCTCATCCAATGAAAAGAACGCATTCGAAACAATCGAGATAACTACAGTTCGATACTGATACTGTGTCAATGCATTCATTATGGTTCACTATCAGTATTGAGTAAATCTACTTAGAAGAGTGTACGATGTGTTAACCTGCATGGATATTGCCTCTCTTGATCTCGGTATCTAAGCGTTGAATCGTATGTGACAATGAGTGACCTTTGTGACTCAAGTAATAATGAGACAATCATTATAAGTATTTTTGTTTATTTTATTCATTATATGGTGCTAAGAAAAAGATTCAAATATATCTGCAATAGATTTAATAACTTACCTATTCTATTTCCTTTACGCAAATGAGATATGGTAATCATATGTTCTCAAAAGGTTATTAAGCTTCACTGTATAATATCATATTTTAAAATTGGACTCTCTCATAGAGGTCGTACATTTGTGAGAAAATAATTCATCTTCTTGTATATGTTTACGCGTTTACTTGTATCGGTACAATGTGCCTTTTTCTTAGAATATATTGTTTAAATAGACCAGCATTTTGAGGAGTATTTCATTTCTTCATAGTTCTAGTGCGACAGTATTGTTATTTTTACATCATCGTAAGTAAAATAAGGCTATATATCTGTGATTGATATTCTGTTGAAGAAGATTGATCTTCAACCACATTATCTTTTTCTTATTCTTAACTATTTTAATGATTCCAGTGATTTTTATACTGCTGTCATTTAGCTATTCTTGTTCTTTTTCTCTCACTTTGTATGTTTTTCTCTGAATGGGGTCACTTGTACTGGTAACATGTAAAACGATTTTTCGAATGAATGCTTATGAGTAAATGATGTACGAGATACGTTGTAACCGTTCAAATTTGCTTTTCATACTCTGATGATATTTCATCTCACTTAGAACACGTTTCTTTAACATTAATTGTCGAGTTGGCCACCAATTAATGGAAATCTTTTATGTGAGCAGTTAAGATTAACAGTTCAACAGAAAAATCCACACTGCTAAGAGCAGAATAAAAAAAAACTTCGCTTTTGTCCATCTATTCATATGCTTTCTAAAGGGAAAAGAATAAGTCGCTGTTCTGTGTTATTCATTGATACGACACGATTGGATCTAATCCTGAGTAGTGTCATTTTAACTGTGTAGTAAGATACTATTTACTGTATTTAAAATATGAAAAATGATTAGTATAATCAATTGAAACGTATTTCTTCGCATTTCGTTCGAGCATGAGTGAGAAGAATTTTCATGAAGACTGAGCAGGTTCATTGGGTTTGATTCGATTTGAAGATTTTGACCTTGAGCGAATAGATTTGGGTCTTGTTAAAGGACGGCGTTGAATCTGTACTTGATGGATATCATTCACTGATTTGGACGTTCTCATCAATTGAGAATGTGTTAGTGATCGATGTAATGTACTTAATAACTCATTTTCTTGTTGATTCAATTGAGTACGGTCGACGGAATAGAAAAAATTTGTCTTCTCTCGAAGAGCTTTATCATCTGTATTGGTAATAGTTGCTTTCGATGGTGATAATTGACGTTTTTGTCGGATTAATGGTAATGAAGATTTTCGTTCTAATTCGTTATAAATACATTGAAATGTTTGCAAAGATTTCAGCGGAAAAATCTTTTCTGCATGATGAATCTTCTCAAAACATTCGATTGATATTACTGAAAAGATAAGGTTTTCTCGAGAAAAAGAGGAATAGTTGACTTACAAATTGATTCTTTAACAACTGGAGGAATCGCTTGGACAAGTGTATTTGTATTCGTTGATAGAGCTGGATTAACATTGATTTCAATGAGCAAAACTTTCAGATCGTCGTCAATCATAAAATCATAACCATACAAACCAAAACAACCAATACGTCGTTTCAATCGCATTCGAATACTTTCGATAACGTTTAACATGATGCGTTCAATTTGTTTCTACAAATCAGCTTAGTTCTCTTTCCAGCTAAAGATTTTCTTCTTTACTCACAGGTAAAACTTCCAAAACCCAATTTGGAGGAAGTTTTTTCTTCGGTAAAATATACTTATTCATATAATCACTAAAGCAACGATTGTATTCCAATTTTTTGTAAAATCAATCACTTTACTTGAACTGCTCCATCGTCCAAGCTGTATCTTCTTTCATTTCATAGTATTTCGGATCTTTCTTTTGCATGTACTTCAATGGAAATAGACGAACTTTCAAGGATAAAATACCTTCAACAGATAATAACCTGATTAGTCAGATGTGTTAAAAGATTTTCGTCATGTTGATCAAAATCAAACATTGAAAGTCGAATGTAACCCGAATGATAATGAACGAGAAGTGGCTGAACACTTGAGATCAACATATAACATCGAATATCAAATTTTTTTCCGTGAATTAGTAATGGATTCATGATATAACTAAAGACGAAAAGCAAAACGTTCATTGGAAAATGAGAACATGAACAAACCGTTGAACAATTGTTTTATTTTGTTGTCTGAATGTACTCGATCTCGATCTGGGATTTGCTTCCAGCTGATCGTATTTATCTTTCAATGAACTGATATCTCGTACTATATAGATTCCTTTTCCTTGATTGAGACAACTTGGTTTACAAATCCAAACGTCACCAGCTAAAATTAAGAACAAAATGAGAAGTGCAAAATAAACAAATTGTTTTGTTTTTAACGGACGTTTGTGTAAATTGAAAAGAATATCTCGATCGTGTTTTTCATCTAATTTAAACGTTTGAGGAAGGTATTCGTTCAATGATAAGTATGTCGGTGGACGTTTGATTATCGTTTGAGATGTATTTTCGTACGTTTGCAACGATTGATACAATTGTAATTTGTTTGTAAAATAATCTTCCCCTTGGATATGATTGACAATTTGTTCTCCATCTTTAAACAAGTTCCAATTCACTTCATAGCTACATTGAACCCATTTGAATTTATATTCATCAACTTTGTCCGGCCGATTTTCGTAACCGATGGACTTTAAAATCTCTTCAATTCTTTTCGAAACAAAAGATGAAATGGCATATCTTTAGAAAAGATTTTCGACTCACAATTCAGCGTTGTTTCCTTGACCGATAAAACAAACTGGCTTTGGTTCAATGTAAAGAGATCGTCTTTTTCGAACTGATCGTTTTCTTGGATTAGTTCGTCGTTTCGTTTCGCCGGATGAATCATTGATTATTGTTGATGAGTTTTCTTCAGACATCTTTGAAAGAAATTCGCCAGTGAATGGATGTTTACTATTTTGATAGAGTAGCTGTTTCGAAAAGAGAAAAGTAACAGTTGAAAGAAGAAAAAAAACGAAGAACGAAGAAATTCAACACAGAGAAAATGCGTGAGTGTTTTTTTTCTGTTGTGTTCGAAAAATTTACACAAATAATGACTGTTAATCTTTCTTTTTTTTCCTTTTCTCTCAAATCAACATCTTCAAATGTCAATAACAACCACTATGGTTCTCTTCTGATTTATTTTTCATTCAACTTTGAAGAAGAAGAAAAAAGAAGAACAAGTTATTGTCTCTTTTAATACACGATAGTGCAAATATTGCTGCAGGCATTCTTCATTGTTACTATACAAACAGAAAAAAACTTACTTTCGTTCAAATTTCCTCATTGAGCATTGCGACATCAACGTAATTTTTCTTTTGTACGAGAATTGAGTACTTCATTCGATTCCAAAATGAGCACTTTCTATATACTTGATGGAAAGCAATAGTATTCAAACGATGAATAGCGACCTCTTTTTTTTCTTGATTTAGAAAATTCTTACCGAAAATAGTATTGGTCGAAATGTTCGACCTTTGTGAGGAATTGTTTCAGATAATTAACAGAATTGTTCAATTTTGTTGTTGTTTAACGAGAAATCTCGCGTATCGATCACAATTTTCGGTTTCCGTTGTTTCAGATGAATAAATGTGATTACTGTTGCATACGTCCATCCTCATTAGAAATCGTTTGTTTAAAATGTAGTCCATCACGTTCGATAAAAGTTTGCGTTAAATGCTCAATCAACGTCAGTCAATTACGCGAACATTCAAAACAACATCCGCTATCCACATATAAAGTAAAATTTTATTGAAACTTGTCCGAAAATAGCGAACCTCGTTTGATCGTTTAGTTAAATGATATTCCATTAGATAATCATCGGATCAGCGAATGGTTATGCAATGATGAGATGAACTTAATCGAGGCAATTGAAACATGTGGCTTAGGAAATTGGATCGATATTGCTGCGAAATTATCACGAAATCAGTTCGATTGTCAAACTCATTTCGAAGATATGTATTTATCACGTTTAAATAATCCTTACTCGATCTATTTTCAATCGTTTCGCAATACTAAACAATTAATCGGTGAAAATCAAATTAATGAAAAAGATTTTGCAAATCAATCGATTATTTATCCACCATTGTTAATCGATAGTGAACAACAAAAAACATTGACATATATGCCGCAAAGAGATGAATATGAAAGAGAATATTTAAACGAAGACGAAAATCGGTTGCCTATTCTGACAAATGATCAAGATTTTCNAGTAGTCAAACAAATCTTATTGATTTGAATAATTTGCAATAAGAGCTGATGAATTCGTTGTCATTTATTAAAACAAAAGGGAAATGAGTTTAGCGAAGTATATCTATGTTCTTTTGGTCTTTCATCATCCGGATATTGATTCTCATTTCAAATACTTGTTTGTAAAGCGATTAACGTTGGAATACTCGAACGAGAAAAAAGATTGTATTTACAATCTAGCAAATATCTTTACTGTTCACCGTATGCCATAACGTGGTATGGGATCACAGTGAAACAATGTAGAATGTCTTTGACACGGATTTGACCTATTCTTGAACGGATGCGTACACAAGTGCATTCGAAATCTGGTCACCCTCGTTCCAAGTAGAACTCGATGAGTTCTATCTATTACAATAAAAAAACTTCTCACTTACACCCTCACACAAATGAAAAAGTTTCCACTTTTGTCTTTTATTCATACATTACTAAAATAGGGAAATATACATGAAAGTTTGCTGGTGGAACAAATGATCTGCCCACAATGAGAGTTTTCAATTCACTGAAGTTGAAATCTGTCGAGTCGATAGTGAAGTCGTTCGTTATTGTTTTCAGTGGCTTTTTCTCGATGGATAGATATGATAAACGAGGTAGAAAAGCGTGTTTCTTCAGAAGGAATAATAGAATATAATCATCATGTGCTCGATCTATATCAAGATATGTGAGATATGGGAATGTGAGCAACAGTGATCCAGGTGGCTTGTTTTTCATTGCACTCATATTAATTATATATAAATATTTGAGAAAAGGAAAACCTTGAGCAACACGTTGAAATAATTCATAAGTGAAACCAATCGAATCCTTCATACGCAATTGTCGAACTTTCTCGAATCGTCCACCTTGAAAATAATTATTGACATTAAAGAAATATCGAAAATCATATGGAAGTGAACAAATACGGCATACACCCGTTAGTTTCGATGAGTTTGAATTAATATATGAAAACACCTGTTGATCAAACTTTCCCACAAAACTACGTTGAATCTGTTCATTTGATGAAAGTGCAATGTCAACGTTTTGATTTCGAACAATTGTCTTGATATCGAATGTAAATCTTTTCAATTTCGTCATTGAACATAAAAATTGATCATATAACTGACTTCCATCAATATAATTCGAGTTCAATCTAACAACTCGCAGACATAATTGTAATTTTTCAAGATTTATCATTCCAGAAAGTAATGGAACAATCAATGGATCATAAAGAGGTGTAGGAATATAAAGACTTCCACAGAGAGAAAAATATTTTAATGTCGAAAGTTGCTTCTACAAAGAAGTTATTCGTGTTGCTCAGCACGAACACTGAAATTTTGCTTACTATTCCATCTAGATTTGTTGGACCAGAATGATCATATACATGAACGATCAATGTCGATAAACAAGGAAAGCGGCCATCAAGAAGATAAACCAGGTCAAAGAAAGTTTCAATTTTCATCCTCAGTTCTACTAAAGCTGAGTGACTGTAACTTCTTGATTGTATTGTGGGAAAACCAACGGCACGTTCCCGTGAAAATAACATGTCACCAAAATTGAACGTCGTCAAATTTTCACACAAACATATGATTAGTTCAAATATTTGGAATCCAGTTATCGCAAGTGGCGTCCTACATTTAATATCGATGTTAAGATTAGTTATTTGTTTAATGAGAAGATCGCGAAGAACGATATTATCTGTAAAAAAATTAATTATTTTGCCGATGATTGATAATAGAAAAGAAATACTATACTTGATAAACAATCATGAAGAAATTCTTCTTCAATATCGATAATTGTCAATGAATAAAGTTGAGGATAATCAGCAGCATGAAGAACAGGAATCATTGAACTTTGATCAACTGTAAGTTTCTGTACTTTATCATGAATTTTAGGTAAAATATTCCTACAAATTCTTGGAAGATTGGTATCGATTGGAGAAATTTGTTTATAATGTGTATCGACGCCCATCACAGTAGTCATTTGCATATCTTGAACTTGACAACCATCGAGTGACAATTCATAAAATCTTCGATTGACGTATTGTACTAAACGAAAGACATCAATGGTGTTGAGTTTATTGAAAATCATCAATAAAATTTCATCAGGCAAATCGAGTATGTTGAAATCATTCATAATTATATTATTCTTATCTAACTCGCTGAACATATCTCGCTTAATATATATGTATGTTTTTTTCATATATAATGATCGCCTATATAGAAAGGAAAACAAACGACGTATTGTTTTGAAGGAAAGGCGAAAGGTCAAACACATCTAAAAAAAATTAACATAAAAACCCAGGTCAACAAATCCGATAGGATTCCTGGTGGCGGAATTGCATCGGATTCCGACTGGAAAAATCCAGTCATTTGTTGCAAATTTTATGAGCGTTATTTTTAGCTAGGTTCTATGATGACTATTAGAAAATCTGTGTTTCGGATTCGACGCAATCCGACATGGGATCTGTAACCGTCGGAATCCGAAGCAATTCCGTCACCAGGAATCCTATCGGATTTCGTCGGATTCCGATAAGATCCGAGTATGGGATTCGTCCACCTGGGTCGTAACCTGTGTGACGTTACGTTATTGTATCATCTTATATTGGTTATAATCGTTGTGATTTTCTCTCGAATAACGACCAATCAGTCATAATGATGAGTTTATCTTCTTTACGTGTAGAATCGTTAGTTTTCATCTAAGACAAGACAATGTAGTAAAAGAAATACGTGTGCTTATTGAGCCATATCGCATAAGAGAGATCGAAAGGAAAGGTTCATAGATATACTTTCAACTCTGATCAAAGATGGCAATTTTCGATCAAACTGAAGAGCTGTGAATATCTTTGTGATCTACTTCGTTCTTCATGTATTTCCTATTCTTTATCTTAGTTTAAATACACATAGTTAATTGCATCTAATATTATCGAAGCATTAGTAATGGCTGAAGATATGACCCAGGTTATTATGGCACGCTCGGTTCCGGCCGGAATCGGCGAAAACTGTGCCGGAATCGAGAAGAGCTGTACCGGAACCGACTCAGATTTCAACGGATCCAGTCGCCGGAATGATCGACCTGGGGAAATGTTGCATTTCAGTTCCGCATGACAAAAACCCGGCATTGCGAATTCTTCAGGTGATCTTTAAGTTATTCTTGTATGAGGAGAAGGAAGAAGTTATTTTCTTACTACTCCTAATTATCCCAGTATTTTGATAGGCGTCCAATGTGGTTGAATATGTATCAATACCAACCCAGGACAATGATTCCGGCTCCTGGATCCGTGTAATTCCAGCAGGAATCCTTTAATCGGATCTTATCAACGGTTGGACTGACTTCAGCTATCTGTGAGGTAGGTTGGCTATTCTTATATCATATGTATTCTTCAATTATTTTTCTTTCAATATCGACCGATTGTTGACATTATCAACAATTATTTTGGTAAAGATTTCTTGATTACTAGCGTCTAATTGTATGTCTTTTTCGTTTTAGATAATGCTTAACACTTCGCCATCTTCAGACACTCATTTTTATGAACACTGATCTCTTCTCAAGCTGATATTTTATCTAATATCCTTTTTATGTCACGTCTTAAAGTGGATAAGTGTTTATTTGGAAAATAAACGAAAACTGAACACATTGTCGATGTTTGATCGACATACCTTTGCAATGTCCCTTCCTGTGACATTTGAAACATAGCGCATCTCGTAATTTGCATTCAGATCGATCATGATCTGTACCTTCGCAACTCATACAAACTATTTTGGAATTGTTTTTGTTCGAGGATACGTCTCGTTTTTTCTGGATTTTGTTGACCGAATAAGTTCTTTTTTTACACATGCGAAAAAGTCAAATAATAGCTCACGTATCACAATTCGCTTCGGTGAAAAACTCATTCAAGTGTAGCCAGTTTTTTTGTATTTTTTACTTCAGTTTCAAGAAAATTTCTCTTTTTTTAGCTATGAAAACCAAGCATGATCGTTCGTCATTTGAGACATTATGACATTGATGTTAAAGAACTAAAATTTATTAAACGAAGACAGACAAGAAATTGCACAGTTTCTTCTACTCGGATGACGTTGGTGGTTTATTTAGCCATTGTTTTCCTTGGTTAATTGTTCCAATCACTGACGAAAAAATGGAATTTTTTGCTTGACCAAGAACTTTCGTTGCCGCACGGGATTTTTCTCCCATAAAATGCGAAGTATCTTCAAACGCTCCTTTCAATTGTCTTCCGGCTTCCGCATCATCCAAGACACTTGAAAAAAAAAGAGAAGTTTTACACTGAAATCTTCGAAACTAATGAAATCTCACTGAGCAACACGCAGTTTAACATCCGCGACATTGAGTTGTCCAGCCTGCGGATGTCTTGGAATAATTTGATCAAAATATGGATACGGTCCTTTCGACTGCCACAAACGAAACGCTTCTGTCGATTGGAATGATTTAACAAATGAATAATTGAAGTCATTCATTGCTTCATCGTCTACAAATTATACTTAAGAAATCAATTTTACTGCAAAAGGTTAACAAACTTGGTGTTTGCGCAACAGCCATCAACGATAAGAGATAATTTAAAAATAAACGTCGAATCTCCTCCTCATTCTTAACACCATTATTTTCCTCTTCGAATAATTGTAAAAATCTCAAATCAGCAGTTGTCAATTGCAGTTCAGATTTCAATTGTGATGATTGAATGAGAAAGTCCTCATCATTCTCAACAATAATGATATCATGAGTGACCTGTTGTCGAAATAATGCATTGCTCGCTCCAATCACATACGAATTAACATTTCGATTTGTCAATAGATCAAGATTATTCAACGGTAAATATGGATGAAGAAGATTATTCTAAATTTACAAAAAATTCGATATGAGAAAAGCACACAGATGAAGCAAACCTTGTTGAACAATTGCAATGGAAATTGAAATTGATCTAAATGGTTGAGATAATCTTGCGAATAATTTGCGATAAGAGTTGATGGACTCGTTGTCATCGCTGTGGTGGTTGTGTTCGACGTCGTCGTTAATCGATTAAATGTATCAGATAACTTCGCTGTTAATGATGTTGCACGTTTCATTAGATTCAATTTCGTTTCCTGCTGTTCTCCTTCTTCCTTTTCTTTTTCTTGTGTACTAATTGATGAGATTTCTACTGCATCATCATCATCATCATCCACTTTGGTTTTCAATTTAACTTGATCGAAGTTGAGTTGCTGATTGAAATTTTTATCGAAAACAATATCTTCGGTATCGTTTAAACTGATCGATCGCGGAAGATTTTCCTTTTCTCCAAGTAATGTACATTCATTTAGACCATTTGGAATCAATTCTATGAAACAAAAGCAAATAACATTGAATTCCTACAGGATTCCATTTTTCATTCGTAGATTTACCGGGAATCAAAGAGACTAGAGTAAGAATGGTTTTGACTAAGTTTTCAATTGGTGATAGCATAAATAGAACCTGAAAGGAAGATGTAAGAGAGAAATGAAAACGAGGAGAAGAACAAATACGAACTTTTTTTTGTAATAAAATAAGTTTTAAAAGAATTAAAGTCTTTCGTCGATATTGAATAAATAAATCTTTCGCGGAAAAATGCTTTATATCAAATACAAGTGGATTGAGATTCAATTTTTGAACAAATTCTTCGAATATATTTATTTTACTAAAATCTTTCTCTTCGAAATACTTCTCCGTTAACAATTGAAGTTCTTCACTGATGTTTCCATACAATGGCTAAACAAAAAATACAAATCAATAAAGGAATAAGTAAACAAATCAAGATTTACTTGTCTTAACAAAAGACAAACACTTTTTTGAATCGAATTTCTCGTTACATCTGCTTCTTTATTAACAATACTCTAAAGAAAACCCATACGAATGATCATACTCCATCGACATATGCAATCTTACATTAGCGTCAATCTGTCTATATGCAGCAATACCAAATAATGTCCGTTGAGCATTCGTTTCTTTATCTAACGATGGTATATGGAAATAAATCAAATCTTTCTCTCGATTATGTGCACCATCTGGTAATGCGTAAGATAAAATATTTGACCATTGTTCATCTAAACTTTCTTTCGCCAATGGATAACTATACTCGATCTAAACAAAAAGATTTGGTTTGTATAACACTGATGAAAGTGAATTGAAATTACTTGATGTCCTTTTTTATGATGAAAGCCAACGATCACCAGATTAACAACCAATGAAGTTGAATTAGTATCGTCTAAAATCATATCTAAAACAATAAAAACCTTGAAAACAAACTGTCAATGGTAGATTTCAATGTCATCGATAAGAAATTGTTGCTTTCCGGTTAAAGATTTCCATCCTAAACCAGTTGGATCACGATATGATGAAGAGAATTTCGAATATGATTCACCGATGAGATTACTCTCTGAACAAACAAATAGATCAGCACCGTGACCAAATGTCGGACCATAGTTTGGACTATTCCAAACAGCATATTTAGTATGACGATCGATCAACGGATATTTGTTGGCCAAATTCGATGAGAATGAAAATAGAAAAGCACGAGAATCATTTTGAAAATCCACAAATGTATCCTTGTTTTGTACGAATCACAGTTATCGTCGCTCCTTGATTATCACATAAACGATGAAAATCTTTGCAATGAAATCCATCTCGACTTCCTTTGTACAACAATTTCCAGTCTTTTTTCCCACTCCAGCTAATTAACTTCTGCCATTGAATAACGTTTAATAAGGATCCTTCAGACTAGACAAAGACAAAAAGATTTAAGAATATTTGAAGGAAGGTCAATCCTACAGGATAAAATTGATATTTGTATGAAGAAAATTGCTTTGATCCATGAATAATCAAATGAAAGAGGGATCTCTTTGGTACAATTTGATCGTCACTTTTCGATTGGATAAACGGTCTTACGCTTTGAACTTCTTCATTCAAACATTGAACGATGTTTGTCTTCAAATCCAGATCATTTTCATCGTTGATGGTTCCGGTAGAAGATTTACTAGTTAAATTGAGTTCGTCAAGTTTTCCTTCGGTGTATTTTATTGAACTACGTTGATTAATAAATACTAATTTATAAATAAATTCAAAAGAAAGTTGTATTTTTATGAAGAAAAACGTACATTGTTGATCATAATCCATTTCTTGGAAATTATTTTGATCATCACCATTAATTCACTTCAATTGTCATGTATTCAATTCCTAATCAGCCAATGAAAATCTGTTTGCAAGTTAACACGAATAGATGTCAGTCATGTATTAATCAAACAATGCCTCTCATCTCTTTTTACATTGGCGTTTGGAGTAAACAATCGTTCTATACTCGCGAGCTATTTCTTTTCTAGGAAACGATATTTTATTTTTGTACTGTAACAGAAGCATCCTATAATCAAATTATATTTGAAGAAATCTTATCAAGACGATTATGAAAGACGTTTAAACACGAACAATGTCTACAGTGACTCTCACGATAAGCATAGAGATTACGAACTTCGATAATTTCGAGCTTTTTATCTTCTTCATTCGGAGTAGTTTGTGTAACATGCGTGATATCTGATGGTATCTTTAATCGAGTGTTCCGATTGGAAATACTGTTTCAGTTGCATTAAGTTGTCTATCTTATTGCTTTACTATATGAAACATTCAACTAATCATACAACTTACAAACAAAGTTACTCCGCTGTCTAATTGTTTGTGAATCAGATATGTAGCTGAGTTTCCTAATAGCAAGCTACGAACGTTTGTAAATGATTTGTTCTTCGATGTTATCAAGACAATGCTCAAAGAATGCGAACTCTTCTTATATGTGTATTCGAACAATGTACTCAGTGATACTTTTACTTTTTTTTCGTTTAAACTCGACGGATTGGCAGAAGAAAAGTAATTAAAATTGGTACAAGGATGTTGTTTCATACATTACCTGCACCAAAAACAAAGTAAATAAAGCTTTCGATCGATTTCTCTATAGATCAACAAATATCCATGTTGTTTCAAATAAAATTAACAGTTTTCTGTTTGAAATGGATGCCTGAGTACACTGTTCACTTTTATTAAGTTTTTGAAGAATGAAAAGAAAAAGATCACGTAAAAATTTTCACCGGCTGATAAAAAGAAAAAGGATATGAATACTACTGTTAACTGGAAAAAAAGGAACAAATTTGACTAAGCAAAGAGGAATATTTGGATTTAAGAGCAATTATATTTGCCACAGAAACTTCGTTCTTTAAATATGCCGTAAGCATTCAGTGCAAAAATGAGTACTGCGCCAGTAAATGCTCCTGCTTGTGTCAACAAACCATACCAAAATAAACCTCGGTGGCCTGAAGTGCTATTCATATAGTTCCCCAATGCAACTCGCTCATAATAAAATATCAAATACACAAATATCCACATTATTGCCTAGGAGATATTTCTAAAATCGCATGATAGAATAAATTATTTTCAACTTACAACAATGTATTTTCCGTAAGCTTCATCAACAAAAGGTGAACACGGTGATAGAAATGCTTTGAACGAAAAGACCAATGAATATCTCAGAAGATAATTAATGAAAGGATTCTTTACCTGTCATCATGATATAAATAAAAGCTAATGTTCCTAAACTTGTTGCAATAATAATTCGAACCGTTGTGACAGTGAACAATTTCGGATATTGTGTCGATATGAATGATACCAATGGATAACAGCATTGACACATGATAATCACATAGTGAAATGTGGCTGCTCCATATGGATTCAGTGAAAACGAATTGATTGAAGGAATACATCCGATTAGAAGTATACTCGTCCATAGAATAATGGCTAAATAGGCAATTGTTTGTTTAGTGAACTTCTCTTCGTTTGTATTGACGACTTCAATTTTGATTTCTTCATTCGTGTGGGCAACCTCAACTTTGGTTATTTCTTCCAATAGGGTTTCTTGTACTGGCTCTGGATTTTTAACTGGCTTATCAATTTTTGGTTGAGTTTTCCAAAGCAACAAAAATGCTATAAATGATACACACATAAGAACGGAGAGACAAAATAAATAAACTTCAATTGAAAATCGTGGAGGATATGTTTTCTCGATAAGAATTGATGGATTAGTCAGTGATGGAATACAATCAGATCGTCCAACACCCTATGAATAAAAAATGCATTATCAAGTAGATTCATGGAAAGTTCTTCTCACTTGTAGGAGACCAAGAATAGCTGGTAACAATGATGATAAAGATTCTCCAGCAAAATAAATATTCAACCATTTTGGATCAAATCGATTCACAAACGGAAGATAAGTTACCGATGACGTACAATTAACCAATGCAAGGAAAAAACCAAGAACTAATAGATACAACGAACGATTTGTTCCAAATATATAAACTTGTTTGAACCATGTAAACGACAGAATTATGGGTACAGTTATACCAACAATATATATAACACATATGGATGGAACTTCATAGGCTGATGATTCTCCAATGATATGGCGAATTAATGCAATTATTACCGGACCAATATTAGCAATATTGCTTGCCATTCCTAGTTGTGGTGATAATCCCCATCCTTCGGATAATCGAGGAATTAATAGCGGTAATTCGATCCATATACCATTCAAATTCAGCCATGTTCCAATACCGAATAATCTACAAAGTACTCAATTTTGACTTATTTCCGGTGTAATTTAAATGAATGACTTACAAAAAGAGAACATGACCAATGATCTTTCTTGACTTTTTTGTTTGTGTTGTTGATTTTTTATGGCCTTCCATTTTATCTAAAAGCTAAACGAGAACAAACTGTTTCATATCTTTTCATTCGACCACATATGATAAAGCGTTAACACACATACACGCGAACAAAGAATGTTCTCTGAAGAGAATCAAGGTCTAATATTATATGACCAGAGAACGTGACGTGACAATATGTTACCATGCACTATAAGTACACATTTCATTGGTTCTTTTTCCGCGTCCATTCATTTCTTAACGCTTCGATGCGAAATGAAATCATAGTTCTTGTATTTTTTCTTTGGATCAAACAAAGTATTTGAAAGGTTGCATTCCTCGACAACAGTAAAATTTGTTTTTCTTGATACGAAATATTTGACAAAGAAATACGATTTCGATATGTTTCTTTTTTCGTTTGGCAAGAACGAATGTTTTTCAATTAAAGAAAATGTACAAAAAATGTTGTTCGTAGACTTGAATGAATATAAAAGAAATAAGTTAAAACAAAAAAAAACATTTCAAGTTTATCCAGATGTCGTATAGAGACATTCAAACAGTATTCTTATCTTTTTTGAAGTAACTACCACGGGTGTCCTTTTTTCAATAGGAGAAAAAAGGGCTTTCTTTCTATTCGATTTAACGTATTTAGCACACTTCATTAATCAGCGATACGGATCGCTGATCATTGCAAACGATGGAGTTGACATTATGAATACACAAACCGATTGAGACATACAAATCAGTTGATCGAAAATGGCCGATGATAACTGGAAGCGATTGAAAATTAAAAAAGGTTTGTTATACAACATAGTAGAAAGATTCGATGTAGAAAAACAGATTTTATTCTAGGTAAAAGCTCATACAGCCAAGAACGTATTTGGCTTGATGAGTCCATTCGTGCGACGTACACAAGCAAAGATGAAAATCTACTCAATTATAACTCCGTTCTTGTTTATCAAGTCAACGATGGTTACTTATCTATCAACCGTTTTCGCCAAGCGATTGAAAATGTTCTCAGCAAAAACGAAATCTTCGGTACTGAACTAGACTTTGACTTGGAAGAACACTCCGTTCAACAGAAAATCAATCCATTCAACAAAGATATATATTCATTCGAAATTACCACCATCGATGTTACAGATCACGACAAAATTAATGAAATCATCTACAAAGAACAAATGACCAAACATTTCGATTTGAATAAAGGACATATCTTTCGTTATCATCTTTTGAAACAAAATCAAAAAGAAAAGAATCGACTCGCAAAAGACGATTATGTTCTTTTGGTGTTTCATCACTCAGCTATCGATCATCATTCCAAATACTTGTTTGTGAAACAACTAACGCAAGAATATACAAATGAAAAGTCGACAAAAGATGAAAATCAATTGAGATTTATCGATTTCGCTCATTATGAGCGTCAATCAGACCTGAGTAAAGCTGAAGCGTTTTGGGAGGACTTATTT